>PVIR01001353.1:0-126488 GCA_004026965.1 Petromus typicus | reverse complement strand
CAGATCAGGAGGGGCAGAGTCCAGAAATAGCAAATGCAATTAGCAGTCCAGTTTTGGAGGGCATAGTTACTGTGCACAAATTAGGACCTGGCCAGGTAAACCCTGGCAGCCTTGCTGGGCCCCTGAGGGGTGAGGCATAGGAATGGCCTGGCCTTAAAGCCAGCTGAAGTCAGGGCCATCGGCTTCTGAGGTGTCACCTCCCCTCTAGTCCTTGTGAACCCCGAGCTGGGTGGGCCATGGAACCCTGCAGCACATGCTCGGTAACCTCAACACGGGCTACAGGACCATGCTCGGCACCCACTGTCACCACCAGGAGCTCGTGAAAATCAGAACAGGCCCCACTGGCCACAGAGCATTATGCTCTCCTCGATGTTGCCCTCTTTGTCATACTGAGTCCCTGTGTACAGCTCCTAAGAGGTAGGTCCTCGCTGCCTGTTCAAAGGCCACGAAGGTGAGAAGCCAGCCACTGGCATTGAAGCAGAAGCTCCACTGGAGAAGAGATGAAGCTGGGAGTGACCACAGTTCTTCCCTCAAGAACTAACCCACCAGCTGAGGAGAGAGGACCTCTAGGGAAGCCAAGTCAGTGTGTGCGTGGACAGGACAACCTGGACATGGGGGGAGGGGCGCAGGAGGCGAAGGCTGCTCAGCGCGCCTGGCTCTCCAGCTCCACAGTTTCCTCTCTCTACGTCCAGCTCCTGCTCTTGCTTCTGAGCCTGGAAGGCAGATTGCAGTAGCCTGCCCAGCCTTCTGATCCCTTCGTCAGGTCCCCACGTGGGGAGAGTAAAATCACCAACCAGGCTGGCAGTCACCTTCCTTCGATTCCCCTGCTCCCTCTGCCAACCTTCAGTGAAAGGATTAGGGGATAGTGACAGGGGAGAGCGGAGTTCAAGTTTTAGTTCTGCTATGGATACCCTTGCAGACTCAGCAGACTTGTGACACCCCTGAGCTCGGGTCCTCATGGGGCTAGGGATGGAGTCAGCCCCTGAGCAGCCTAACACCTAGCAGGTACCTGCATGGCTGGTCCTGGAGGCATTGACTCCTCCCACCCATGGGATGTGGCACCACCCTGAGGTGCCTTCTCTCTGTGAACCCAGCATCATCTCCCGGAGGTTCCTGCCCACATGGCACCAAGCCCCACAACAGGGCCTCTGCGGCCCACCAGGATAGAGGAACTCCAAAACCTGCCTTTTGACACCTGCTAGGTCCAACAGGCTTTTCAGCAGGGCCCTGTGCCAAATAATGACTGGAGACCAATACTGTTCTCACGGTGCAAGGGCAGGAGAAGAGAGGCCCGTGGTGTGCAGATTCAGCTTGAGCTGGATCAGAAACCAAGCTCCTAGCTGCTACCCCAGGTGCTGCTGCTTTTGTGAAACCCCATCCAGGTCACTTGGTACCTCTGAATTTAGCTTCCTGTGTATAGATGGTGTGTGTGTGTGTGTGTGTGTGTGTGTGAGAGAGAGAGAGAGAGAGAGAGAGAGAGAGGCTGTCCCAGCCAGTCTTCCTTATAGGAGGCTTTGTGGAGGGAAATCCAAAAAAAATCCACTCTGTTCTGCCATCTCTGCTGCCATCATTTCTAAGCCTTTGGAAGTGGATGGAAATCATTGCTCAGAATGGAAGTGCCTGGCACTACCCAGAAACGCACTGTAGGTCACAGGGCACCCGAAGTCCCTCTCCCTCCAGTGACTAGCCACTCTCGGCCTCCAGCTGAGCCTCCCACGCCATGCCAGGCTGTGGTAGACACTGTGAATAATGGAGTGCCATGTTTGTCTAATGGATTTATCACTACTTACGGATGCCGCTTCATCAACAAAAGCAGGTGAAAATCGATGTCAAGGCAGCTAAGTGAGCCACACTCTCCTCACAGCTTGGCGTGTATTGATAGTCTTTTGTCCACTTGGTATTTTGCACCCAGTGTGAAGCTGAAGCAGGAATAAAAATGCCCTTGGCTCTTTCTGCAAACAGAGCTCTGGCTCTTGTTCAGAGCAGGGCGCAGGAGCTAAGTGCTGCCCCTGGAGCAGCAGATCACCTTACGGGCTCCTCTCTCCATGAACGAGAAGACAGCACCAAGTTACACAGGCAAATGCCACCTCCAGAGCAGGGAAATCCACCCACCCTCACTGGATCAGGCTGTGCACAAGTGTGTGCATGGGACTGCGATTTGATGAAGTCACTACCGGATGTTCTGGGCACAACCAGATGTGGCTGGCAGGCCCCATCCCCCCAGGAGCCCCACTGCCATCTGGGGAGAAAGAGAGCTCCATGTCCTACCATTCCCAAAGTGCAGGAGCCCCTCTGGCTCCTCTGTGGGAATCTCAGGCTCACTCTGCCTGTTCTGCTTTGTTCTGAATTACAGACGGCACGTGCTCTTCACAGGGCGAGAACCGACTCTCTTCTCCTTCTGTCTGGCTGCTTGGATGGAAGCAGAGTAAAGATTTTGTCTTATTTGGTACATTGCATATTCATGCTATCTTGTGTGGCTGGGATTGCCCTCTTCAAAAGCGTACACACTTCCAGGGGTGCATAAGATACCTTCCACCATGGAAGCTGGGCTGCGCAGTCACAGAACTACTACTGAGACTGATTCCTACTAAGAGCTCCTTTGGGCAGCCATGCTCACTTGTGTCACACGCACCCAGTGGTTAACCCTCACACATGCTTCAAGTTGTCTCATTCTCCACCCTGATCAAACACAGATGACAGATTGGACAGGGTCCGAAGGCCCCTCCCCATATTATGCTGTCTACTCCTCACAGTTGATTCACAACACAGCTCCTTGTCTTGCTTCGACTTTTAAAAAGAAACCGAGCACCAAGAGCAAGTGACTATGTCCAAAACTAGACCAACACAAGGTACAAGGCCTCTACTAGAACCCAGGGTCCATGTCTTATTGTCCTGTGTCTCACTGATGGCCACAGACCCAAGGCAGGACCCATGATCTCAGCTCCCACACCTCCTGTGACCTGTGAGGTCTCAAGGCTCCTGAACAGGATGAGTCCTCAATGAGCAGTATTGCCCATCCCAAACTGAGAATCCAAGTCCAGAGCTGATGCCACCTGGGTCCCCGCACCCTCCTTAGAACCCCAAAGCGTGCTTGCACTGTTGAACCTGGGTATGGCCACTCACCATGGTGTAAATGTCCCTTCACTCCAAACTGATGTGCATGGTATCTGGAGGTGAGGGCAGCCACCCCAGGGGTATGCTGACAACCTGATCCTGGACTTCTCATCCTCCAGAACTGTGACATATAATTTTTTCCTTTCTAAATTGGCCTACTTGTAATATTCTGTCATAGAAGCAGAAACAGACTAAGAGAGCACGCTGCTGCTTGTGAACCCAGGAGGAGTCCATGTTTGCTAAAGATGCACAGTCAGAAGCAGGACCCTGTCTTTTGCTTCATGTCTGTCCCACCCTCAGTCAGGACTGAGTGAATGAGTACAAATCCAACCACAGTGCTGGTTCCAGGTTGGTCAGTGAGTAGAGTGCCCACAGGGCAGACTTCACCTAGCCTGCCTGGGCCCTGCGCCTCTGCTCCTGTGGCTCACACACCCCAGAGGGGACACTCTTGCTCAGGGTCCAAACCAAGAAGTGTCTGCTGCTTTTGGGTTGCTATGACATTCTCCTGTGAATACGCATCCTTCATGCCTTAGACCGGGGGCTGTGTCTGTCCTGGACAGCAGGCTGAGGGTCCACAAACAGAGAGCAGGCATGGGCTGGCTGGCAACTCAGAGGAGCAGCAGGCTGTGTGGGACAGAGCACAGTGGCTCCTGGCAAGGCTGTGGTCTCAGAGCCCCCTTCCTGCCAACACCTTCTTTCCTACTTCTCCATGCCCTTGTTTGCCTGGAAAGCTGGATGCTGCCCTGAGAAGAAAGACAGAAAGAGCCTTCCTTGTCCTTCCACAGGCCCTTGGCCCCTGTCTCACTCTCCCATGTATGAGCACTGGGTTTCTTTTCAGACAGAGCTGGGTGAGCTGCAGATCACCAGAGCAGGGTGCCAGCCTCCATTCCTCCACCCAAGGAGCCCAGTGCCAGAAGGGACAAAGGAGGCACCATATGCTTGGCACAGCCTCCTTGGCTCATTTGTTTCTGGTGAGCTGCTGTCTGGAGAATGTGGCCTGGTCTCTCAGAGACTGTGCAGAATGAGACACACCTCCTGCCTTCAGAAGAGGGCAAGACCAGCCCCATATAGACCGAGGGGTGTGGCTTCCATTCAGAGGGCTCCCTGGCCACCTGCAGGCTTTGCTTCCCCGCATCCCCAACACTGGATGCTCCCGAGACAAGAAACAGTGAGGGACAGAAAGACACCTCCTCAGAAACAAACCAGCGCTGGCAGGGTGTGGTGTGCTCATGGCGCCTGGAGACACAGCATCAGCTCCACGAGTTCCCTGGATGTCACAGGGCCGAGTGGGGAGGCTTATTTCTTTCCCATGAGATTTCAGAAGAACATGAGCCAGTTGGTGAAAAATTAAGAAAGACAGATATTGACTCATTAAAAGGAGGCACGCTCCCACATTGAAATTAGAATCTGCTTTCCTGGGAAATGGTGAGAAATCTGTCACTCAAGCGTTCGAGCAAAGACAGGATTGCCAGCTGGCAAGGAGGAGGCCTGTGTGGAGCATGGCCTGCAGGTAACAAGGCAGCTCATCTACGTGATGCTCAGACCCTCACAGCCAGCCCGCTAGTCAGCTAGGGCGCATCTAGAGACACCACCGCGTGCCTAGGAGCCTGGACTGTGCCGTGGCCCCATGAACTGTCATGAAGTCAGGAGAGAGGACTCAGCAAAGCGAAGCAGCAATGGTGAGCTAAACATCACCTCCATGGAAGATAGGAACCACTAGACAAAAAGAGCAGCACAGGAGGAAGAGGGAAGACAGGAGGCATCGTCATTCCTAGGGCACGCACAGGACGAGATGGGACTGTGTCAGCCTGTGAAGCAGAGTACCCTGGAAAGAAGAGGAAAAGTGGCACAAGGCAGGTCTGGCCAGGGCAGCTGCTCTGGGCAACAGTCTGGGAGAGATCCACTATTTAGGTGGTGGCAGCTTCCCTCCACTGCCCTGCTGCCTAGGGCTCCGCAGTCAGCCTCAGGGGCTCACCTGGTCCCATCCTGGGTTACAAATGACCTGCACATTTGTCTGGTCTGTTTCTTGCTACTGTAACAAAATACCTGAAAACAAGATTTTAAAGAGACTGTTTTCTTACAGTTCTGGATGCCAGAAGAACAGGTCAGGGGCCACATCTGTCGAAGGCTTTCTTAGTATTACCCCAAAACAGAAAGAGAAAGGGCAAGAGAACACACACATGTGTGGGTGGGGTGTGGGGATGGAGAGACAGGCCACAAACCTCCCTTAACTGAGAATCCCTTCTCCTACCAGGCAAAGTCCTGACGGCCTCAACCGTTCAAATGATCCCATGTCCCCATACCACTGCACTGGGTGTTCATTGTCTATCTGTGGGCTCTGGGGGACATGTGCAAACTATAGAAATGTGACTTCTCCACCAGCTGGATCATTAGTTACTTATTACCCTTTCCATCACATCCACACACCCATACACACTCACACATTATCATAGAGAAACAAATGAATCCATTTTCTAGGAACATTATTCAGAGAAAAAGATTAAGAGTCAAAGCCCTTGGAAAAGCCCCTGGCTGGCTTAATAGAGAAACAGCTCAAAGGCACATTATCGAAAACAGGAGCTTAGGGTGGGACTGTAAATATTCTGAGAACAAGAAAGCTGAAGGAGGCTGCAGTTTTGCTCAGAGAAAGATGGGAAAGGCCTGATGCAGGATTCAGCACCTCAGAGATACCAGTGGGAGCCTGCACCCCAGGCTCACACGCATGCTTCCCCGGTGTGCTCACCAATGCCCAGCCTGGCTCCGCTACCTGGGAGAGCAAAGTCAGCACTGCTGCCCTGTAGGGGACCCAGCAGGCTTCCCCGCTCCACACCCCTCACCCTGCTCCTGATGAGAGCCCTGTCGGTTCCCGGCTTGTCATGCACTGTGCTCCTCCCTGGCATCACACTGCTTTATTTATTATGGCTTCAAAATCTAACAATAGCCTCAACCTGCTCATACTTAATCTTGTTTGGAACCTTCTGAGCTAGTTCTGCTTGCCTATTTTCCTATGTGAATTAGAAGACAACTTGTCTAACTTTAAACCAAGCTATTTGGTTCCTTATTTGGGGGATTACACTAAAATTAGAGGTCAATTAGGGAGATCTAAACCACTTCTGCCTTGTTTCTCAGCTATTCTGGGAGCCAGCCTCCATCTGGGAGGTTCTAGCTAAAGAATGCATCACAGAGCCGGGATGCAGGCAGATCGTCTGATTCAGAAAAGAGAGGGGGGAAGGCAGAGTGGACCCTTACCAACCATCTGCTTCTCCCTTTTTAAGGAGTCTTCTTAGAAGTCCACTCAACAGCCATCAGCAGTGAATTGAAAGTACAGTCTTTCTGGAGAGTTGGAAAGTGTAGTCTTCTGAGCTGGGCACATTGCCACACAAATTAAAATTAGATTTCTACAGGGAGGAGAAAGAAGAACACTGGAGAGGCAGGCTGCAGATCCTGCCGCCCTGCCCCAGAGCACGTCCTTCTCAGTGCTCTCTCCCCTGGCTCCATCTCCACCACAGCTCTGAAGCCACAAAACCCCTGTCCTCCGAGCACAGTGACCAGGTGCCCTCTGTGGGCTGCACCAGCACTTGACCAATGGGTCGCTCTGCTTCCCAGACCTTTCTACAGTCTGACCACAGCACAGCCTCCTGACATGCCCTCCAGCTCTCTGACTGCCTTGTCCCCTGCTTGGACATCTGGTTGCTGGGCATGTGCACTGCTTGATGCTACAGTTTGGGACTCTAGGAAGGGGGTAAGGCCTGCAAGACAAGGGGCCCGGAGGGAGCCTTCCAGCCACTGGGGCTGTACCTTTGAGGGGTCACGGGGCTGGTGTCTTGCTCGCTCTGCTGTGCTCTGCGATGTGGCCACCTTGTTCCTGTGTGTTTTCCCACTGTGCTCTGCCGTCCCCACCAAAGCTGAGTCAATGCAAGCAACATGTCTTTGAGCCTCCAAAGCCATAAACTAAATCAACCTTTTTTCTTTATAAGTTAGCTGCCTCTGATATACCATTGCAGTGACATAAATCTGATTAATACAGCTCCGCACAGATTCATCAGGCCAAGACTGTGTGTGAGTGAGAGACACGTACACACCTACCGACACCTCTAAATTTACAAGTCCATCCTATGCACCAGTTCAGAGTGGCTGAAACATTTCACAGCGAGTTCATAAGAGAACACAAAGCAGCTGGAACTCCACATGCTGACACAAGAAAGTGGAATGGTGTGGCCACTTCGGAAGTAGCTTATCAGTCTCAAAGTGGAACACACACTTAGTTTATGGCCCAGAAATCCGTGCTGGTTACTGACTCAGCAAAATGGAAGTGCATCCTTGTGAAATCTGAATGTGACTGTTTACAGAAGCTTTCTTTATAATTGCCAAAAATCTTGAGGAGGGAGGCTAGGGGTGTGCTGGTACAGGCCAGTAAATCCCAGCATCCTGGGTGGCTGAGACAGGAATATCACAAGTTTGAAACCAGCCTGGGTAACTTGGAAGACCTTGTTTCTCAAAATTAAAAAGAAGAAAATTTTAAAAGGAAAGAGGTATAGCTCAGTGTGAAGGCTGTGGGTTTTGTCTCCAGTATCACTAAAATAAAAGTAAATGAATAAATTTTTAAAATACCCTGAGGAGAAAAATCTCACAGGTACAATAGACAAATGGATGAGCACTCCATGATGCACTCAGACAGTGACAGGTGCAAACTATAGAAATGTGACTATTTAGCAACAGGAAGAAATGGGCTAGCAATCCCGGGGACACAGGTTGTATCCAATGCTAAATGAAAGGAGCTGCTTCCACAGACTGCACTGGATTCCACTTGTGGGACATTCTGGAAAAGACAAAATTACAGGAACATAAAGCAGAACAGTAATTCCCAGGACCTGAATATAGGGCAGATGCAAAACAGAATGGTACTATCACAGACAAAGGGACAAAAACACACCAGAGGAAAGAGAGAGAGCCTCCTTAATAAATGGTGTTGGGAAAGCTGTGTATCCACACACAAAAGATAGAACCTAGACTCACATCTCTAAACTAAAATAAAAATGAATCAAAGATCTAAAAGTTAAACAGAAACCCTTATCTGCTAGAAGACAAAGTCAGTAGAACTCTTGAAGACAGATTTGGGCAAGAATCTTCTCAACAGAACCCCAGTTGGATAAGTGCATAGTAATATCAAGAAATAACACACAGGATCATATCAGATTAAAAAGCTTCTGCACAGAAAAAGAAACAACCAACAGACTGATGAGACAACCTGTAGAATGGGGAAAATATCTGCCAATTATGCCTCAATGGAGCATGAATATCTAAAATATGTAAAGAACTCAGGCCCTGAGATTTAGCTCAGTGGTTCCAATGCCTGCCTTGCAAGTGTAAAGGTCCTGGTTTGAACCCCAGTAACCACATACAACAATGCTTGGCATGGAGACTCACACCCACCACCAATCAGAATCACATACTACAGTGTTGGGCATAGTGGCTCATGCCTATAATCCCAGCACTTGGGAGGCAGAGGTGAGAGGATTGCTGTGAGTTCAAGGCTGAGCTCAGGGCCAGCCTGAACTACAAAAGCAAAACCCTACCTCAAATAAAATATAAAATATATAAAGAACTCAAATAATTTTATCCTGAAACTAAAAAAACCAGTAAAAAAAAAAGTGGGAAAGTGAAATGAATAGGCACTTCGAAGAAGAAGAAGTGCAAGCAGCTGATAAGTACATGGTAGGATGGTCAACATCACCGGCCATTAGAGATATGCAAATTAAAATGACTCTGAGATTCCATCTTACTTTAGAAAAAAATGACCATCATCCAGAAATCAAATAATAACAAATGTTGGAAAATCTGCAGGGAAAAAGGAGCCCTTCTACACTGTTGGTAGAAATGTAAACTAGTACAGCCACTATGGAAATCAGTATGGAGAGTCCTCAGAAAACTAAAGCTAGAAATTCCACTTGATCTAGATATCCTCTCAAAGGAGTTAAAGATGTAATATTACAATGCGACATGTTTTAATGGTTTATATTTAGATGATCTGACAAAGTCCCATGTGCTCATAGGTGAGGCTATTGGGAGGTAAATGGACCACAGGCGTGTAATGCTGGATTAGGCCACTGGTGGTGTCGAGAGGTGAGGCCCAGTGGAGAGAGATGGGTCACTGTGGGTATGGCCTGTATATAAATATATATAATTTGTATAATTTGTATGAAAATGGATCCACCTTGAGACCAGTGGACAAGTAAATCATATAAGCCTAAAAATCTCATAGTGTCTGTTGTATTTGAAACCCAAATCAATAATAGGAGTAGGAAAATAGATCTTTCTTAAATGGGAAAATGTCTTAGTTTTTCTCATTGCTGAGACAAATACGTACATCCAAAGTTAAAAGAGGAAAAGTTTATCTAGCTCACAGTTTGTGAGGTTTCAGTTCATAGGTGGCTGGCTCCAAGGCAGAGTGGTGTCTCCCAGAGGGGCATTCCAGGGGAGAAACAGCTCATGGTGGGCAGAAGGCAACAAAGCATCCAAGTAGCAAAGAACCAGCACCCATGGCAACCCTTTTATTGTCCATTATATTCTATCCAGGCTGCCCACTCTCAAGGTAGAGTAGCACTTACACCCCCAGGGTGGGTCAACCTTAATCCCATCCCCAGGCCCAGCCACCTCTGAAAAGTTCCACCTGTGACCCTGTGAAGCTTTGGGGGGATAGCCACATCATTACAGAAAAAGATCAACAGATAGTGGAAAGGGAGAGAAGTGAGGAATAGAGATGAAACAAAGAATTAAAATAGATTGTGTATATTTGTGCCAACCCCACAAAAGGAGTGTAAACATTATATACCACAAGCATATGAAGATATAAATAAATAAATAAATAACAAAGTTACTAGAGAAAACTGTGGAGTTGAGGATTTTGTATCCTCATCATGGTGGTGGTTACATGACTACATACATTTGACAAAATTCATAGACCTACAAACACCCCCCAAAATACAAATTTTACTGCATGATTTATACGTCAAGAGCCCTGAGTAAAAAATTGCAGCACTACCTGCTTCCACAAACTCCACATTCACCCCCATCATCTTGGTAAGTGATAACTTCATTCATAAAGTTCCTTTAGGCAAGAAATAGACTCGGCAGCACTTTAACTGGTCTTTTTCTCATGACTCACCCTAATCTGCAAGGCTGGCGCTCTCCCATTTCTAGCTGACCATTTCTGCTGAGTGCTTTGTTCTCTTTCTTTGTGTTTTGGTGTAAATGCAGCTAGGGATCCAGCACTCAGCCCCGAGCCACATCCAGCCCCGACACAACCACTCTGATCCCGCTCTGCTGCCACCACCCAGGCACCAGCGCCCCTGTCCCCAGTGTGGGATTTTGGCCTCCTGCAGCCTTTGTTCCACAGTGCTTATTTCCTTTTTTCCATACATAAGTCAGAGACATTCCCAGGAGCTGGATGCCCCACAGTGCTCCTGCACGCAGCCCTCAGGGCCCAACCACCCCTCTGTGACTATGACTCACTCCAATGAGGCCCAGGGCACTGGCTTGTGCTGGGCTTACCGATGCAGCTCTGGCGCTCAGACTGTCATCTTCAGCTCCATGAGGTCCCAGCAGCCAGTCTTCATTCCCTGCTTCACTTGAATCCCTTCCCCCATGCATCATTTACTACCTCCGAGTTCCCCCATGGCTACTGCTGTCTGCACCACACCCTCCATGTATCTGCAGAACTGAAGCCTGAGGTCAGAAGGCTCAGAGGCTCGAGCTCTGCACCTTCCTGAGCATGGTATTCTGAGCCGCCTGTCCAGGGCCTCACAGTTCAGCTTCTCAGAACAACGCACACTCGAGGAGCCTGCTTGTCCTCAACCACTTCTGCCTCTTCCACTGTCTTATCCTTGCTGGTAACCCCTGAAAGACACAGCCTGGCTGCCTTTCCCCACTGTCAGCAGCACATCCAGGGTACATGGCCGAGCACTTGGCGTAGACTGAATCCATCCTCGTCAGGCTCACCATTCTCTTAACCCCTGCTCTCCATTTGGGGAAAAGAGCCATAGCCAAAGGGAGAGTCATTGAATACACAAACCCCGGAGTTCAAGCAAGTCTTTTGCACCAGGTCTGGGTGCCCAAGCTACCACACAGCAGGCCCCAGGTGAATGGGTTTTATGAGCAGGTGGTATATCCCACTCCAGAGCATCCAAAGGTTCACTTTCAGGACTCACCAGAGCTTCTCCACTGTCTAAGGAGGCAGCACATGGAACATGCAGACAGGTACTCAGTTTCCCAGAATTGGCTTCCTCAGCTATATCTACTGCCAGACCCCAAAAGATTGAGCAAGATACCTCAAGTCCCTGGAAGGGGACTGAGGCCCTGGAAGAGAAAATGTCCAGTCATAATTGTTTATACATTTTCTCCTTTATGAATTCTTTCAACGAATTTTCACTTATTATCTACTCTGGCCAGTTCCGTGCCAGGACGAGGGTCAGAGAATATTAAGCTTCAAGCATAAACTACTGGGCCAACCTGCACAGCCCTGGCCAACATCAAATCCAGGAAGCCCAAAACTCTGTGTCTTCCCACAGCCCCAGGCCTTCCACATTCATCTGTAGACCAGGCCCACAGTCCCCCAGCCCCTCCTGAGGTCAAGCTGGGCCCACTTGTCCTGCCTCCCAGAGTCTCCAGCTGAGGTCTATCCCTCATCTGCACTGCTCAGCAGTCCTTGGCTGCCACCCATGTTTGTGAAGATGATGAGAGGAAATCCCAGTGGCGTCACGGGGTGGAGTGGTGCGCGGCCCACTCCCACCACCACCCCAGCCTCGCTCCCTTTCTGCTGCCCCCAGCAGCCAGCTTTCCTGCCACCTTCATGCCACTGACTTGGGCTGGACAGGAAGTCTGGCAGAAGTTGCCTCTGGTGTGGCCCTCAGCTGTCCCTGCATATCCTCCTCTATCCCTGTCCCTTGTCTATGCACCTTCAGGCCCTGAGGAGATAGATCAGCAGGTGTCTGACCTCAGTGTTCATTTAAGGGACTGAATAAAACATTACAGATTAACAGAGCAGTTTTGAGTGAGCAACCATTTTCATCTATTTTAAAATTTCATGGGTACTTTTCTGAAGAACAAGTACATTGTAAATAATTGAGGAGAACGAGACCTTGTTAATCTCTGTGGATTGTAATAAGGCCCTACTGCGACCCAGCCATTTATATTTAAAACAGCTCCATGTTCCAAGCCACGTCCGGGTAGTGCACCGGTGCACCGGGCCCTTGAGTCTTGGGGTAGGAGAGCGTGGGAAGTGGCCTGGTGAGGTCAGACTCACAGCCAGGGCCCCCGTGTGCCCAGCACCAGGCTGGGCTGCAGCAGAGAAGCAGCACCTGGATGACCAGGAACTCCGGCATAAGGAGAGGACAAGAGGGGTTTCCATGGGGAGGTGGAAGACAAGACAGCTGAGCAGCAACAGAAGCTGCAGGATCCAGAAGGCCCACCCTCTGCTCCCAAGAGAGTCCCTGCTGCTGAGAAGCCCTGACCCCTGCCAGCCTGCGTCACTCTCCTGTGTGAACACCTCATGACCCATCCAAGGAAGCAGACATCTGACTCTCAGCCCTGTGCACGCGGCTCTCCTCCCCACAGCAGCTTAGAACCCATTTGACAGAGAGGAGAATAGTGACTCCTGTTGTTAATGCTATACAAGGATTTAGCAAACCGGAACACAGAGCTGCTTAACCGCTATGTAAGGCTAGGAGGACGCTGCCCCGGACCTGCCCTGGCTGCAAGTGTGCTCTGTTTCTGGGTCCAGCTATACTCAAGTAATAACCTTTTAGGGCCACTGGGTCTGAGGCCTCACCGCCACTGTCCCTGTGGCCCACCCACTCTTCAGGTCTCCTGCACCCACCATGGCCTTCTCCATCTGGTCACGCTGCAGCGGGTCCCCTCTCCACTGACACCCTACTGCCACATGCCAGGCCCTGCCCGGCCCACATGGGGAAGCAGCCACTCTGGGGCTGCTGAGTCTGGGGTGGGTGGCAGATGCAGAAGGTAAGAGAAAGAGGGATTGGTTCTGACCTCACAGCTTCGGCCTGTGTTGAAAGCCACTGGAGTGAGCGATTCCACCAGACAAGCTGTGAGAGCCCGCTGTGAGGGGAGCTTAAAACAGCTCCACATTAATGCCTTACTCTACTGGAAAAACCAGCTCTTCATATTTATAGGCAAGAAAGCAGCCACCCTGCTGGCTGGACAAGGTGAGCTGGAAGCTTCCTGGGCTGAGGAGGAAAAGGAGGCGGAGAAGAATGGTGGGCTCAGAGGCCATAAGAAGCATAGGACTGAGGACAGCACTGGTGGCTTTTGCTGGGAGCCTGCTCACCCACCATTGTCTTAAGCATTACTACAAAAAAAGTGACCCTGACAGGACTTTTCTAGGACATAAAGCAACTCCCCTCTCTATCTGTGCCAAATTTTGTCCTTTAAATTCCTAGGATTTTTTCAGTAATTTGTTCTTTACTGAAATACACCAGCAATGAAGGACATCGCCTCAGTTAGATTCTATCCCCACTCAACAGGCCTGTTTATATCAGGGTCCTCTCTGTACTTTCCTATCCTCCTCCATCTGTGTAGCAAAGCTAGGGCAGCCTAACAACTAGGAAACGAACACATCTTGCAAACATCTCTAAAATAAATGCAAATGCAGCCCACACAAAATCCAGGAGAAAGTACAAGCCGTGGGCACTGGAACATGAGCTGGGGGACTTCGGGTGAAAAGTTTCCAGCCTCTGAGCATCTTCTCGAGGCCCATGTCAACTTGTGAGGAGGCTTCTGGTCTCCGCCTCAGTCTCAAGCTGACGCTGAGTCCTGAGAGCAGCCTCCAGTCAGTCACCAGACCCAATGGCTGAGCGAGGAATGGTGCAGTGAGCCCAGGATGTGGACGTGGCTTGCAGCAGCCCTCCACTGGCATGGACAAAATCACTCCTGTAGGAGCACCTGTCTTTATCTCTGCGTGGCCCTCAAACTTTAGGGCCCACTTGTCCCCTCCATGCAGTGGACGAGGCCATTGTGCACAGCCTCATTTTGCAGAGCCTCACAGGCCCAGCCAGGCCAGCCACTCGGAGCCTGTCACCCTGGAGCAACAGCCTGGTGGGCACCATGTCCGCCATCTTGTGTCTGATCTTGAGGACTGAAGTCTCTGCTGCCCCTCTTTCTGTGCCCTGAACTGTATGCCACAAAACTCTCACCAAAACCCCAACGCCCAGGGCCCACATGTGACTAATACTGAAGAGGTAATCACGGAAAAGTTCAGAGGTGTGTCCTAGGCAGTAGCATGCTGTCCTTGTGACAGGAGGAGACAGAACAGACACACACAGAGATATCCCTGTGAAGACACACCTGAAGTGGGTGGCCACCTCTACGCCTAGAACCAGGCCTTGGAGACACAGGGCCTGAGTGTGAAAGAGTCCGCAGCCTCATTTGTGCTCCCTGCAGCCAGCATCAAAGCCCTGCAGGGCTACCAGCTCAGCTTGCCCTCTGGCTGCAATACTCCTCAGTCCTTCGCACTGCTGTCTCCCACCCATTCCTCACTGCGTCCAGTCTTCGCACATTTTTTTAATGCTCCATGAGTATGTGTTTGGGAGTTCCTGGCCTAGGTGACATGCCTCTGCTGCACATGTGTACAGTATATGAAAGAGCCAGGCATGTCCTTCGCCCTGTTCCTCGTACTCCCTCCTAAAGCAGGTGTCATGTGGAGACTCACAGAACATTCAGCCTCAGTGACTTCAGGGCCTCTTCAGCCTTTGGTCATGATTTACCAATGGGAAAGCCCAGTCATGTCATGCAGTGAGGGCCACCACCAGGTTCTGAGCTCTGCGGTCAGCTCACATACTGCTCATGTCCTTGGAGAGGCTGAGAGCCCAGCGTCTGCTCTGGCCCCTGCGGCCTCTGAGCTATTTGTATGTTGGCCTCAGATGCTGTCCTTCATCCCAGCCCTGTTTTTTTAACCCTAACCCCACACAGAGTGTACATCTTGCCTTTCTTCTTCCCTCAGCTGACAACATGGCATGTGCCACTCTGGTCTGGCACTGACATAGCAGGCATGCTCAGGAGCACAGACAGGAGCAGCTGCATGGCAGGAGACTTTTCAGGAGGGTGGTAGCTCTGTGGCCTGGGTCATCCTACAGGGTTATGCTGGGCACCCAGGCTCTGGATGTGCTGCTTGTGAGAAGCCAGCATTTCCTTGTCAGCAGAGGGGTTTGCTCTGTGTGGGGGCTGCACCATGTCACCAGTCATGGGGCATTGTTGAGAGGGTGTGGAGGGGAAGGGCAGGAGCTGCTGTGCTGTCGGTGCCGTCCTGGCTCACAGGAGCCTCGTCTGTCAGGAGAGGGGGCGCTCACAAGAACACCCTCAGGGCTCAGCCTGCTCACAGACAGCTGGCACCGGCACTTCCATGGCAGGTCTGCCAGCCTGGCTGAGTCAGGTGTGGCCAGTGAAGTGCAGGACTTCGCTTCCTGAGGCCTGGCTGCCAGGGTGAGGTCATGTGGACCAGAAAGACTCCCCTAGAAAGGAGACATAAAGCCTTGGTAACAGTATCTTTCTCAGCCTGTCCTGCCAGGCCTACACCTACTGGTAGTGACAGATCAGCCAGGCAGACTTGGGAGAGTGTACTCCAAGCAAGAAGAGCAAGTGCAAAGGCCCTGGGGCACAATCTTGCAGATGTGTTCTAGGAGAATGAAGTTTTGGGTGGCTAGGGTAGAGTAGGGAAAGAACAGAGGCCTACAGAGTCACTTCTGGATATCAACTGAGTGGCAGGGAAGCCACTGGTTTTGAGCATAGATGTACCACATCTGGTGAGCAGGAGATCAGAGCAGCAGTAAGAGCCTGGCTAGGCAGCACCTCTGTGTCTGTCTGTCTGTCTCTCCATCTCTTCTACCCACAGATTTTTTTTTTTTGATACAGGGTCTTGCTTTGTGTTTCAGGCTGGCCCTGCACTCAGCCTCAAACTCACATCACAGCAATCCTCCTGCCTCTGCCTCCTGAGTGTTGGGATTACAGGCGTGAGCCACCACACTTGGCACTGTGGTATGTGGTGCTGATTGCTCCTGGGCACGAATCACCACTCCCAGTATTGTATGTGGTTACCAGGGGATCAAACCCAGGCCCTTGCTCTTGCAAGACAGGTGCCAGAACCACTGAGCTAAAACCCTGGCCCTCCACAGATATTTACTGCATACCTTCCAAGTGGCAACAGTAGCTATAGACACACCCACTTCTCAGTCTCTTCTGGCAGCTCAGTTCGGTGTGAGGTGAGATGGTCACAGCACACGGGTTGGATAACTACAGCAGCCACGTCTGTCTTGAGAGAGGATGACAGAAACTTCCCAGCAGATGCTGTGTCTCCAGCCACACCACCTTAGCTGATTCACGCAGATTCACACAGACCTAGAGATCCAGGGACCCTCAGGTCCCTACTCTGCTGACCTGAACTGTTCCTGGTCCTGGATCAATTCTTCAGGAGCTCCACCCATCATTCAAAGTGACAGAGCATCTGTTCTGTCCAGACACGGGGCGTGGGCCAGGCCTCCCCATCTGGACCTCAGGCTACAGCAGCAGGTGGGAACAGGCTGTGGCTCAGCACTCCTCTGCCCATGAGCCTTCAGTGTCTGTTCTCCAGCCTCCTGGACCCTCAGGACCACACACTAGGGTCCATCCACACCCTCCCGGCTTCCAGCTAAGCCTGCTCTGCCTATCCTGTGTTTGTCAGGATACAGGAAGAGGACTTGGCATCATCGCTGACTCTTCTCCTCTAGGCCCCCCGAAAAACACTGCAGGTAGTTGCCATTTACAAGTCAGAATCCTCAGGGAGGGAAGTGCAGGAGGGTTTTAATGGTACAGGGCTGGGGAATCAGACCCCAGGCCAAATCACTAGGCTCAAAGATACAGCTTTGGCTCTCGCTCTGTGCACCATGGGTGCCAGGACAGGCAGCCTTGTAGGGGTGCCCTGCTCCAGTCAGGCTGTTTCCACAGGTACGAGCTCTTACATCACTCTTCTAAAAACATCAATGCAATGACTTTAATGGAGATTGAATTACTAGAATCAAGTTATTCCTCATTATTGAGTGGAGCTATTCTTAACATTTATTGTACAAAGTAACACGGCCACGATTGCTCAGCATTAGAGGCCTCGAAGTTGAGTTCAAAAGTGACCTGAACAGCCCACAGAGCCCTAGCTTTGGGTGGAAAAAAGAAATCTTGTCTTGGTGATTTCTCCCCCAGCAGCAGGTGCTGAAGACAGGAGGCCAGCCAGGTGCGCCTGACATTATTCAGAGCTGACACAGCCAGGGAAGCACACAGGTTACTCACCCAGGAAAGGGCTACTAGGAAAGCTGCGGTGCTGCCTCACATTCACGCTGCCTCTCACGGGGCCTCATTACCACTAACCAGGCTGCAACTGCACCCTTAGCACAAAGTCCAGCTAGCTAAACCATGCCAGGAGCAAGTCCTGGTGGGTAGATAGCCTCTCCATCTCCTGACCAGCGCGCAACTCCTGGCATTTCCACCTGCCTGAGTGCGGGCCACAGATGTCTCCTACTGCTGAGCTAAGGACTGGCAGCTGGAGTGCATTACTCTTGCAAATAGAAGACTTGAGCTCCATCCCAGGCTCTGATGCCTACAAGCTCTGTGATCTTGCAAAATTCACTTAACCTCTCTGAGTCTGTTTCCTCATCTATAAAATGGAACAAAAATAGTATGTGCTTCTGAAGGTTGTCCTGAGTAGCAAATGAGACAAGCTAAAATAATAAAGTGAAGGACAAACTAAGGACTCAAAGAAAGATCTCAACTGGCAGCAGGGCATGTCACAAGATCACAACTATACAGAGTCAGCCTGCATCACAGGTACAGAGATGTGGTGCTTTGAACTCTGGTGTGAGACACCTCCAGCATCCATGTTCTCACCCAGAGTCCCTCCCTCCAGAGCACACACCTTTCTGGCCCCAGCCTTGCTATGACTCTGCCCCTTGCTTTTGTTCCTGTGCCCAGGGTCTCCCGTGCCCACTGGACACCCCTGGCATTTTCTGTAGCAAGGCCCGCTTGGAGGCCGGGATGAGATGCCATGTCAGGGGCACCTTGAAGTTGTGGACCTGGTTCCTGCTGGGCCTGGATGGCTCCATTTGGAGAAGCCCAGGCTGCCTGGACATGATGGGCATGGGCAGGGACACCAGAGCTTGTGCCAAAGCAAGGGGGCAGGGAGAGACTTGACTGAGCCTCAGGATAAATGAAGGAACAAAAGATCACAAGTCCCCTGGGAACTTAGGGCCCTCATCCAGTCTATGATTTGGTGGTGGTCACATGTCACCAGATGCATCTGCATGGGGTCAAGCCTGTGGAGATTGATTCATTCAGCCTGATGGGCTGCTGACAAATAGTGTGAAGAAAGGAGGATACAAATCGCCATGCTTTGCAATGAAAGATGCTGCTGGCGCAGCAGTTGCTCCTTGGCTAGAGGAAGGAGCCCAGGAGGCCTGTGTTTGGCTGCTTTCTGAGGGAACTCACCTGGGAGTGGCTGCTTGTCTGGCTTGTGTGCCAGAGGTTCCTCCTCCATCTGAACCCCTCAGAACCCCTCAGCTTCACTGGAGTCATAATGGACAGAAGTGAGGGCATCCACCTCTGGAACTCACCACTTTGCAGCAAGTGTGAGACCACAAGTCCCAGTGTCCTTGTTGGCAAAATGAACCTGGCAGCAATGCCTGCTTCATGAGAGTGTTAGTTTAAAGACTGTGTTTGGATGTCCTGAGGTGTAAATATCCTAGCTAGCCTACAGGCAAGCCAGCTCCAGCAAAGCACTGTCTCCCCAAAGAAGCCATCACCGAGGGACATTTCCAGGTGTTTTAACCGAGCTACTCAACAATGTGAGGAGCAGCCTAGTTTCTCTCCTCTTCACTCTGCCATTGTCCTTATGTCAGGTCTGTCCTAGGCTGAGTCCCCCTGAGGCCACAGTAGGTCCCTCTGGCTCTCCATCCTGGAATGGCACACAGAGGAAGAAGATCCTTCCTCCTCCTTTGGCCCCTGTGCCTCTTAGACCCTCTCACTTCATTCCCACTCTTTCTCCTTGGCTGAGAGTGTGTCCTGGATCCTGACTTATGAACCATCCCAGAAATGGGACCTAGTGGACCAGCTCAGTGAGGCCAGCTTCCTCGAAGCACGGGACTGCATAGACAGCAGACACCTGGCGGGAGTCAGAAGGGAATTCGAGAGGCTGCAGGAGTCCTTTGGACTCTGCCGGAGGTGCCAAGCTAGAAGCCAGCAGCCTGGCCACAACCTCATGTTATGCCCTGGCTTCTAACATCTGTGTCCACCTTGGTGATCCATAGTACGAACTTCCAGACTTTCAGTGGAGGCAGTGATGCGATTCAGGCCTTTCTGAGGGTCCTTCTGGTCAAATGCACTTACTTCTCTATAACTGATCAAATTATTAAAGAATACTTACCTGGGAGTTCTGTATTTCCAAACCAAATTTAACCTAGGAGTTATGTTTTTCTGTATAAATACAGATAAAGGAAGCATTTACCAGAGACATGGCTAGCAGACCATAAGCACATGAGTACATTTAGGTAAACTCTCACCAGTCTTCAGTGTTTGCCCTTTGCAAGCAAATTAGCTGGGCCTCTCTTTGCAGGACTGTAAGGAAGGAGTCCTGCTCCCTCACTTGTCTCGAGTCTCTACTGGCCCCTATCTCCTCTGGCTTGTCATACTGTAGCACTGTCTACTAACTCAACCAGATTTTCATCAGCTTCCCTGGGCTGGTTTTCATTCTCCCTAATTAAAGAGACAGCGCTGCCAGCCCTGTGTCTTTGCCATGTCACTTTTGGTTTGCTGGGCTCCGCACAAGCCAGTGACAACCTTCCTTGTGGGAGATGGTATTCTCCTTTGGGCTTCATCTGTCTACCTCCTTAAGCTTTTTTGAAATAGAATAAGTATACATTCTTGGAAAACACATATATCCCTCCCTCGGATCCCTGGGTTCTGTGTCTCCTGATTCGACCAAGCACAGCTCACATGCATTTTGTAAAATTGCATTTATCCTGAACATTTGCAGATTCTTCTCTTTACTCTTCACTAAGCTATATAGTATGACAATTACTCACAGAACAGATTGTATTAGGTATTCTAAGTAATCCAGAGATGATTAAAAGTAGATTGGGAAATGGGTAGGTTATATGCAAATACTGTACTATTTTATCTGTGCATTGAACCAGCCCCCACAGATACCCAAAGCCAAGTATGTTCTGCAAGTCAACCTACTGGACTCCCCCAGAAGTCCAAGTAGATTCTTCTAGTTGAACAAATCTGTTTTTCTCCCAGACACACAGAAAGACACAGAAGAAAGGTAGAACCTATAACTGTGATGTGTGTGCCAGCAGACTGTCCCTGTGGGCACCCCACAGAGTCCCTGCAGTCCAGCCAGGCTATGGACCCTGAGGCTGAGGTGCAGGCCTCAAAGCAAGCACCAGGCAACCCGCAGCCACCAGCGGTGCAGTGTGGGAGAGAACTGCCGGACCACCCCCCTCACAGCTTCCTGCATCCACTGAGGCCCCCTCCTCAGCCAAGCGTGAGTGGTCACTTCCAGAACTGAGCCTGTTAAACTGGAGGTCAAACTTTATGAACCTGCTTAATTTGGCTTTTAATTGCAAGCAAGTTCCAATTATATCAATTGGCTCTCATAATAGATGTTTCCATTCTCTTTCACAAAGGAGAAAATAGCCCAGGTCCCGTGGTGGCAGGAAGGAAGGACTGTACCTTGTACTCAGCCAGAGACTGGAAATGCCCTGAAATCAGATTCCATGGGTCACGGAGGCTGGGCTGCCCCACTTCATCCCCCCCAAACTGTTCGCACTGGGTCTAGACCAGTCAGCCCTGATGCTCTAGGAAGGCTCTTCCAGGAAGAAGCACCAGCAGCAGGCCGTTCTTGACACTGGGGTTTTCTTATGAAATGGAACCTCGATCACTCACTGTGCTCTGAGAGAAGAGTCTTCTTGTGTGTCAGCAGGAAGGAGTTAGCCCAACTGCTATTTGACACCAAAAAACTGAAAGCATGGGCTGAACTCATCTGTGAAGCACAGAAATGAATAACAAAGGGAAGCCATTGCAATTACCAGGCTGCTATAAGAGGCCTTTGTTTCATCCAAAGAATATCTGTCAACAGTCTTGTCCCTCATCCAGCAGCCCCTTCATTCCTAGAGGGAAAAGAATAAGGAGGTCACTGTGGGGAAAGGAGGGTCAGGCACAGAAATAACCTGAGTATGGTGAGGGTGAGGGTGGTACCAGTACACCATAGGTGCAGCATTCTGCCCACTGAAAACCTTAACAAGTGGGTCAGCATGAGTGAGGGTGGTGTGGGACAGGTGCTCAGGAGAATTTTCCTGGGGAAGGCAGGCACAAGTGTCCTCCACGCAACAGAAGACAGCACACAGCCCATGCCTGACACAGGAACCAGCCCATTTCCTGTCACTGAGACCAGTCCTTGAAAAGGAGGCTTTCCCATGGGGGCAGCTGTGCTATCCACAAGTGGAGCACATCCTGGGTCTAACTCCTGGCCTTGGGGCAGTAAGACAGGAAAGCAGCAGAGGTTGGCATGAGGCATCCCACCCAGAAGATGTGGTGGAAGGAGGAGGAAGGAGGCAGGACCCATGCTGCCTCAGGGGTTCCATGGCACCATCTCTGAGTCTGAGACTCCCTGTGGTAGGGCTGCTTCCTGCCAGAGCTGGCCTGAGGCTTTGCCCTTCCTCAGAGTGAAGCACCTTCCCTTTCCTCACACACTCCTCGAATTCTCCTGTATTCAGCGTGCTCCTCCCACAAATTCCCAGCCCCCCGCTTGGAGTCACAGTGAGGCACCCAAGCCTCACACTAGCTCATCTCTAGAATTTCTCTCCTTGTTTTGTCTTTCCTTCTCTTACTCTGCTCCTCCTCTTCCCTGGTTTCCCTTTCTTCTTCTTCTCTCTTTGCCCTTCTCCCTCACAACTCACTCCCTATCTTTTTTGCATAGGTTATTTAGCTACTCCAGTATCCAGAAAATCCAGCCCTCGCGGCTCACCTCCTGCCTTCCACACACATCCACAGAGACCATCTTTTTGGAACACATCCCAGCAGCCCCAAGACTTGTCTCTGATCCAGCCTAAGCTCCCTGAGGACAAGGTCAGCATCAGAGTGTACTCCTTGGCCATGCACATACGCAGAGCCACCGTGAGCACCACCGCGAAGGTCCCGAGGACTTCAGGAGCCTACGCTGCAGGACAGCTCCTGGCCCGTGAGCCAAGTTTGTTCCAGGCTGAAATCTTGGAGTCATTCCTCATCTGTGCTCTGAGAAGAGAGCTGTATAATCACAGGACTGAGATGGAAATCTCCTCGCATTCTTGGAATCATGAGATCTGTTTAACTTTTTTTTTTACCAGCTTTTCAGCTTCTCCATCGAGCTTGTTCTCTCACTACCTGCAATCTCTCTCCACCACTGAAGACCAGAGAGCAGATGAAACAAGACGATGATAATGATGATAAGAACTTTTGTCCTAATTGGCTTCCAGAAACCAGAATTTCAGAGCTGGTAAAATCTTCAGAGATTCGTCGTGCAAAGCCCATGACTTACAGATTAGAAAGCTGAGCAGAATGTCCCCTCCCCACACACAGCTGGTTAATGTCCCTGGCACCCACAAGAGGTGTCCTGCCCCTCTTCATCCTGAGCTCCACAGCTCTCCCCTAGGCTCACTAACTGAGCAATGATCTCTTTGTTCTGCAGCTGATGAGTAGTGGCCCATTCTCAGTAGCTGGGTTCTAGTGCAGACTGACACTTAGCCAGCAGGATGCTCACTGTGCTGAGTGAGATCCCCACCTTTGGCAGCTGCCCTGGGGAGGTGCTTCTTGGCAGAGGATTTTGTTAAGATCCTTAAACACAGCACAAAGAAATGATATGGAGCTGGCCTCAGCCTCTTTCTCTAGTGAACCGAGATGAGGTTTGCTAGGTCTCCTGCCCATGGCAAATAAAATCTCTCTGAAAGGGGCTCTGCACTAGGGCCAGTGCACCAAGCCGCTTTCAGGGCATCTGGGAGTGCAGATCACGTCTGCTTCAGATAGTGCCCTTAGCAGGATGGGTTACCTGCCACCTTCCTTTTTGCCCATCCTGGAGTCACCATGTGAAGAAGTACGTGGAGATGCCATGTTCAGCTTCTGTCCCCATTGCCAAGAGACTGCAAAGAGCCTCTCTCACATGCTACATGAGGAAGGTTGCCCCTCTGTAGAGAGACAGATGGCACTTAGGGGGCCCAGAGGATGGTCAGACTAGGCCCAGCTGACAGGAGCCTGCGGCACTCTCTCCTGCCTGCCTCCTCTTTACCTGGAACTCTGCATACCTGTTTCTGCCCTAAAAACACCCACAGTCCCTGGCCTGGCTGGACAGAGGTACAAACTGACCCTCATGTAGGACTAGAGGGTACCTACAGTCTCCCTGAGAAGCCACCTGCACTTTGGGGTGACTTCTGGGAGAATAGAAAAGGGTTACAACAAGGGCCTACGTTCCTGGATAGTCTTGTGAAAAGTATCCTCTCAGATCCAAATGAAGCAGCAATCTGTGGCCATGAGGGCAGGAGTGATGAACATATGTCACAGCTGGGGAAATTTTACACGGCCACTCACAGGCCACTCAGTCTCTTGGGCCTATGTAGTCTGCAAAGGGTCAGAGTGAGGAGGGAAGGAAGCAGAAAGTGAGCTGACCCTACAAGCAGCAATTCAGTTTAGACCCCACCTCCTCCACTTGTGCTTGAGCCACTTAACCTCACTGGGCACAGTGGCTGCACCTTTAAACCAGGCAGGTTGGGAAGAGTTTATGATAAGCATCGAGATGAAATTACTTGCTCATACTGCTCAGCCTTGGGGCTGGCTCCAAGGGCCCTGGACAGTCCTCTCCTTGGCTGAGGTGGCTTCTGCACCACAGGACCCAGGCTTCGGCAACACCCTGCAAACTTACCCCAGGAAACATTTCCAGAGCCGACTCTTTGGACTCAAGCCAACAGAACCAGTCAAGGGCAGCCTGTGGGCATTTCCCAGATTCCCAGTCAAGCCCACAGTCCATGGATTCTCTGCAGCCGCAGCTGAGAAGGGAGCTTCTGGCTGCAGCCTGAGACATCTTACCCTTGATTCTCCAGGCTTCCTCACTTTCTGTGAGTGGGTAGGGAAGGGACTCCAAGGCCAGGTCCAAGGCCTGAACATTCCGTCCTCTATTCTGGATACCCCTTTCCTTTCCTCAACACCAAGCCCAAATGGCAACAGAGGTCTGAGTGGCCTGGCTCCCCCAGGTCTCTCACTGCAGGGCAGGAGACAGCCTTAGGGGGGTGACAGGGTCTTCACAACACAGCCTGAACCTTTCTCTCAGTGTTACCCTCACACAGAGGCAGAGTTCCTCCTGCCCACCCAGGAGATCATACCCCAGAAACCTTCTGCGCCCCGGGTCTTAGCCAGGTCTCTGTGGCAGCCTCATGCCCACCTTGGCTCCTCCACCTACTGAGACTCTAATTCCCAGGTTTCTGTCTTCTCTTGTCCACAAGCCCTTTCTCTTGTTACATCTTCCTGAACACAGTAACACTCAGAGCATTCATTGCCTTCAAATCTTCCTCATACACAAACATTTTCCCAGTACTCACTATGTGATGGACACAATTCCACGTGCACAGAGCCCAAGCACCCAGCCTCTCCCTCAGCTCTTCACTCACAGTGCTGGCGCCCAGCAGGGAGAGCTTGGTAAATAAGAGAATACTTTACACTCAGACCCTTTGCACCATACTAGAACTTCCTTTGTTTAACAGGAGCTTCTTTTCATCTTTAAGGGGCTCATAATCATCGGCTCCTTCACTCCCAACTTGCTAAATCTGTACTCGGGAGAGCCCAGGGAACTCATAGAAGGGGTCACTGTCAGAGCCACAAAGTGTCCCCAGGGCAATAGCACCTTTCCACCCACCTGCCAAGAAGTAGGGCACTCATGCAAATGCTCCTGCTACTCCAACAGACACTGAAAAAGATGGTGTAGGAATCTGCCCTGCAAAATCTAAAGCATCAGCACATTGGACAGGAGGAGTACAGGCTCTGCTCCCCACACAATCCAGGGAAAACCCCTGAGTTTGAATGGGGAGCAGGATCCTGCCCATCCTGGGCAACTCACTGTCCTGACAATGTGATTTTTCACATTAGAGCAAAATGTCCAAGACCAGCTAACTGACAGGGAAAAAAGGTCTCTTCAGTTCATAGTTGTAGAGGCTCAGAAGTCCCGGGTTATGGCCTGGAATCCGCTCCACATCTGATCAAGGCCTTTCTACATGCTAACGGGTCTCACGTGGTAACACAGCTCCAGGACAATAGCCCTTCTTATGTACAGAAAGCTACTCACATCGCTGTGGCACCCCACCCTTGTAATTCATCCTCCCCCAGTTGTCTCTCAAAGCCCCACGTTCCCACAGCACTAACACATGACTTTGGGAGCTGCGTTTCCAACACAGGAGGTTCTGGAGAGCAGGTGCAAGCTGTAGGGCTTCTCTGTAGGCACAGGTCCCTTTGTGTCAAATGAGGAACAATTTACCCTGTCCAGGCCCTTTCTCCAAGGACCATTTTGTTACGTCTGACTCTCAGTAGAAAGAACTATTTGCAGGAATGTATTTATCGCTTCATCTGCCACTTTTCAAACAAGTCAAAAGACCTCATAAGTGCCCATTAGGGCTGCTATTGGTATGAGATGATGCAGAACAAAATGAAAGACTGACATTTCAGCCAGACCTATGGCTCGATGCCCAGCATTGTTGTCTCTGGTTACCTGGGATCAAACCTAGGCCCTTGCACTTGCAAGGCAGGTACCGGAAGCACTGAGCTAAATCCCCAGCCCATATCTTCTCTTTTCTTCAAACCTCTCAGGAAATCTCAGAGCAGAATGAGATCAGAGACCCAGTGGTCAGGGCTAGAAAACATCAAAGAAGGACAGGTCCTCCATGTTCATCTCACTGGTGAGGAAACCAAAACCCAGAAAAGTGAGGTGGCTTGTTAAGGTCACACTGTCAGCTGGATGATAGCCGAAGAAAGAATCAGGAAGAGCTCTGGCCTGTGCACCTGCCACTACCCCAGCAGCCACTCAGCTTCAAGGCTGCTTACCTGGAAGAAGCCACCAGGTGCAGACTTCCACCCACCCCAACTACAATCATAATCATCTCTACCTCTCCAGCTCTCCTCCCAGAGTACATGACATGCCTCCAAGGCAATCATTATAGAAATAATAGTCCTGCAGTTTACTCAGGTGAGACAAATATACTGGTATCCAACTCCATGCACTGTACACTGTGGGGACCAGAGACCAAGTGAAGGGACCAGGTCCAGTAGGAGACACAAACACCCATCTGGACACAGCATTGTGGGTTGGCCACAGGTTCGCAGAGCAGATACGAGTGTCGTGCTTGGCGGCTGAGGTAGAGGAGGAGGAAATGGTATGAACAAAGGCTTCCTGGAAGAGAGGATACAACGACCAAGTCTTCAAGAGTGGCTAGGAGTTGGCCAGCAGGAAGGAGGGAAGGACAACGGAAACAGAAGGAAGGTAGGTCCCTGAGAAGTAGCCTAGGTTGAGGAAGGCACTGGACCAAAAAAATGTGTCTAAGGGGGCTGGGAGCTGTAGCAAGGTCATGGAGCCAGGCCAATGTGGACCTTCCAAGCCTCTTTTCAGAATAGGAACTTTTGTCTGCAGGCGACGAGGAGCTATGGAAACATTTAAGTAGGGAAGTAGCCAAATGCAGGTCTACATTTTAGCTAAATTACTTTGGCAATTGAAGGAGGATGCACTGTTGATTGACTTGGCTGAGATTCCAGACTGCCAGTAAGGGAAGTCAGAAGCTCCAGCTTACAGCTCAAAAGACCTAGGCTTTGTGGGGAGCATGCCACATCCAGGGAAAAGCAAGATCCCCAGGCTGTCCAGGCTGCCAAGACTGGGACTGCCCTCAGTGCCAACAGTCTGTTTCCAGCACTGTCCCTGCTCCATAGCCCCTGACAGGCTTAAACAGGTGCTTAGAAACAGGCCTGCCTCTATCCCCACCCACCCACCAAGAAGGGCCTGAGCCTGAGCTGTCTCATGGAGTCGGCTTCAAGGTTTTGGATGTGACCCCTATGGGACCATCGCTGTGCCCAGACCACACAAGGTGACTCAGGATTAGACACAGGAGGCCACAGGGGTATTGTTCCAAGCTGGCAGGTCCTAGGCTTCCCCATACAGTCTATCACTACTCTCTACAAGCTAGTGTTCTGTTTATAAAAATTGCTGATCCCAGTGCTCAAAACTGCCTGAGACTCCGCTGTCCAATGAAGACTGACCTCCCTGAAATGCTAAAGAGGAAAGAAGCATTGTGTACAGAACCATTGCCCCCCCAGAGCTATGTGGGGCCACACACTGGTTCAGAGCATGAGGAGACACCAGCAGCCACCCCACAGCTATCTTACTTCTTGTGTACCTCATGTTCTATTTATACACACTGGGGAAAAGAAAGATGTAAAGGAAATTTTTTTTTTTAAGGTTTTTTGAGACAGGGTCTCGCTTTGTGGTTCAGGCTGGCCCTGAGCTCAGCCTCAAACTCACATCACAATCCTCCTGCCTCTGCCTCCCAAGTGCTGGGATTACAGGCGTGAGCCACCTCACCCGGCACTGTGGTATGTGGTACTGGTTGCTGCTGGGTGTGGGTCTCCACACCCAGTATTGTTATGTGGTTACCGGGGAATCGAACCCGGGTCCTTGCGCTTGCAAGACAGGTGCCGGAACCACTGAGCTAACTCCCCGGCCCAGGGAATTATATTTTTGAAAGATGGAGAGGCATATGAAATAGTGCCTCAACCTTATTTTATCTTGTACCCAGGAAGGCTCTTCCCAGGCTGGGGCCTGAGACTGAAATGTTTAGCTGGCATTCCTGCTAGCCATCCTTGAAGACCTGGTAGCTATATCCTCTCTTCCAGGAAGCCTTTGTTCATACCATTTCCTCCTCCTCTACCTCAGCCGCAGGGACCAGCGTAGTCACTGCATGGTACACAGGACAACCCATCCTCCTCATGGTACTGAGGCCCACCCGCAGAGGGCAGCCCCCTCCAGATCTCTCACAAGCAGGGTCCCCAGTGCACATGGAAGACATTAGAAAAGGCATCAGAAATAGGACATACTAAAGATGATGGGGAAAGGGCTAGGAATTGTTGCCTGCATTTTATTTTTAATTAACATTTCTAATATTGGCTTGCCTGATACCTGAAGTTTTCCCCATTAACATTACTCAAAGGTCTGAACATTGAAGATTCTGCTTAAAATGCAAATCAGTTTCCCAGATGGAAAAACACATTAATAACAGCATCAAATACTCACATAGCACTTTATACCATATTCCACTTCCTGCTCGAAGGAGCCTCATGAGGCAGGTGAATAATTAGGTCTCAGAAAAGAATGGAAACCCAACTGCCAAGCAGGGTAGGTTGAGGCACCCACCTGCCGAGGCAGAGGCAAAGAGCCTCAGGACTGAAAGCCCCTCACCCTGTCTGGTCCACTCCTGCCAACCCCTCAGATGTTAGATCACAGGCTTCCTGAGGACTTGGAACTCAGGAATGGTAGAAAGTGAAGAAAATGTTGTGGTTTGAGGTACTCTTGTCACTTCCCCTAAAACTCTGCCGAAGATGTGCTTGCACTGGAGCAGGCTAGCAGGGAGCCAGGAGGGAGGGAATACTGTGTGCTCACTACGCACCTTGGATGAGGCCCTGACTGAGTCGACTTGTTTCACAAAACTGAGAAAACAGCCCAACTGCTCTGGAGTGGGGGTTCCACAGGAAGATAGAAGCATGACCGCAAGATGTCATCCGCACCAGATAGTAAGAGTTCCCATAGACCCAGGGAGTTGATTCACCAGCAAAGATCAGACAAAAGGTGTTGTCATTGTCACTGTGAAGGTGAGAGCTCAGACAAGCCTCTGAGGTACAGAAGCCCTGAATTTTTAGGGTTTTAGGCTTAGAACTGTCTGGAACAAGCAAACAGACCAGACAACAAGTCGGATTTTGAGGAGACTGTTTCTAAAGAGCTTTAAGCCCAACGTGCTGAAACATTTCTAGATCCTGTAGATGGACCACAGGGCACCCTCTGAAGAACCAGCTCGCCAGAGTCCCATCAGAAGTGTGGGGCACAGCTGCCAGAGGCTGGGCCAGGGCCACCGAGGCCAGGGTCTGAGGCATGCGCCCTGTGGCAGCGGAGCCCCGCAGCAGGCTCTTTCCACTCCTGCCAGCAGGACCTAGTCATCACGTGGGCCGGTGAGTGGTTTATCTTGTCTGCTTTCCTGAATGGATGATTTCTCTATATCTATATTGTGGTTATTTTCCTTCTACTCCACAATAATAAATCAGGCAGGCAGGCAGCAGATATCCTGACAGTTTAAGTCACTGTGGCCACAAAGAGCCTACAAAAGAGGCCTGCGCACAGAATGAGCTGGCGCAGTAACTGGACAAGTGTAGCATTGTCGCCACTGAAATCCCTGTGTTCCTCACGCAGATGCCATGTCCATGGAAGCCAAGGAGCTGAGTGGTAGCTGTAGCAGACACTGTCAGCAGCCTTTCCAGTGTTTGTTCTGTTAGTAGTATACTACAACTTTATTCCAGGTAGCAGTGTGTCTTATCAAAAGCACTTTCTGGCCTCCTTCACAGGTACACATGACTAAATACCGACCAGGGAGGTGCAAGTAGGAGATTTGAACCAATCTTTCCCAAGAAGAGCCTTTTGCCTTCGCCCTTTTCCTATCATTCTTACCGGCATGAAAACACAATGAGTGACCCTTCGACCACTGTGTGGGGCCCAAAGCGGCTTGAAAATCAGATAGTAACACAATGATAATGCAGAAAATTCAACGCAGTGAAGTTGCCAACTCCCTCACCACATCTGCCCTCTTCTACTTTTCCACCAGGGGAAGGAGGGTGGAAACCTTCCACTGCTTCAGCTGCTGCCTCTGTGTACCTTCATCTGTGCTTAGCGGCAGATTCTAATTCTTAACTGATCCAAAGTCATCAATTTCTCTCCTTGAGTGTTAGCATCAGCATTTATAAAACCTGGACTTAAAAAAAAAATCTGTGTTTAAAATATTTTGTGAGGATTTAAAAGAAATAATGTATTTTTAAAAGCCTAGGTCAGACCTTGTCATATTGTTGGAACCAAGTCCCACCAAGACAGTCTTTCAGGACACAACATGATCTTAAAGTCCAATTAAGAGCTTTATTACTCAGTTGAGGGCCATCCCTCCATACTGAGAAATCCATCCACTTATACTAACAGTATTTCAAGGCAAAATGTATTACCCCCACACACACTTGTTACCAAGAGGTTTCTATGTAGGAGCAATTAGGTCATTCTATTGTTAAAACACAGAAGTGAGTTATTACAGAAGTTAATAGCAATGATTAAATCACTGGTTACCATAGAATAGTATATTCTAAAAACATAATCTACAGCTATGTGCTGTAGATTGGTTGGGTGGACAGTTCCCAAGGAAATGAGTTCCAGGTTCACAGGGAGGTTACAGGACACAAGGTAAGGACACATTTAACAAAATGGCTGTTTTTATGTCAATTTGGATCTCTCAATATAATCATCCCTGAATAAAGAGAAACTATCACCATATTTATTCCAAGTATGACCATCATTCTTACACAGTCATTAATGACTAGTTATGCTGGTCAAACTTGAGATCCTCCAGACACACCTCGACATTGCAGTCTGGGACTCTCTATCCCTGACATCCCACCATTGCCAAAAGGGGCCCCTGAGCCCTGGAATTCACACAGCACAGGGTTGTATCAGGGACTGGGCATGAGAGAAACTTTCTCCAACTGCAGAACAGTAGGGCTGGCTAACTTTTTGCATGAAGGGCCATATGGTCCACATCCTGGTTTTGATTTCTGCTGTGCTACTTTTGCAGATGAACGAGTCAAGGCCATATATAAATGAATGGGTCTGGATGGGCTGTGTGCCTCCCCAAGTTCCTTTGCAGAATCAGACCCCAGGCTGGCTTTTCCTGGTGGGTCCTGCTTGCTGACACCTGGCTGAAACAATCAGAGCTGGAGGGCCCCAATTCATACAGCCACTGGCCCAGGCCCTGGACAAGGCATCTCTTGCTTATGCCCAGCAATAGTGCAGTATGTTCTCCCTGGGGACATGGACATTATGCCATGCGCACTCACGCACACTACTCAACATTCCTTCCCAACCCACCCCGCTCCACTCCAGGACCACCTGCTACTCAGCCTGCAGCCCCCAGCCTGGACACTCACAATTCCCTTCCTCGGTGCCTCCTGGCCCCAAGCCAGGGGAGCAGCCATGGCAGGGGCTTCTGCAGACCCTGGCTTTGGTCACCAGGCCCTCCACACTGCTGTCAGTGCCTGTCATCTCCTTCAGGCCAGGACCTGTCACAAACTCTGTTCGGCTGGTGGGTACTTAACCCTTGGCACTGATGAGGGAGGGCTCAGGGTGAGGGACACACTACACTGGGGTCACACAGCAGGAGGAGCTTGGCAGGATGGCAGGAAGATGAGCAGGTGTTTGAGTCCCTGCACCAGGAATAGGGCACCTCTTGCCCCTTCAGTCTTTGGGAGCAATGCCCGCCCCTGCCTGCTCCACGCAGGCATTCTGCCAGGGGGCCACATCACCAACCACCTGTTAACCTTAGTAATGAAAAGGGCAACTTGATGAGGGCCAGAAATTGACTAAACTCATTAATTCTCTTCATAGTAGAAAATTAATGCATGGAATGAGTGAGCCAACAGCCATGAGGCTTCTAGTTTCTGACACAAAGGAGGCGCACAGAGCTGTTTCCTGCTGTGGAGGGTGACCCTACCCTTACTGCAGTGCAGCAATGTAAGTTTCCTTTGTGGGGACATCACTGTCCTCTCAAGGGAAGAAAGGCACAGGAGGAGGAACCCTTCCACACAGCCCTGTGCCTCTGCTCCCATTGCACAGTGAGAGGTGGAGTCTGGGTCCTCACTGGTGACCAAGGAGCTATTGTCAAAGCCTCTGTGGCCTCTGTGTAGCCCGGGCTCATTTCCCTCCTCTTCTAGCCCAGCAGGCAGCATCTGATTCTCAAGCAGAGCCTCAGGGAGAGACGAAGAAGAAGGAAATAGACAAAGAGAACAGGAAGAATAAAATGGAAAGAAGAAAGGGGAACATGAGAGCAGAGCAAGGGCAGGGTAAGGGGCATGTATTCAGGACAGAAGAGGAGCCCTTCACCTGTTTAAAGTCGCACAGCCTTTCCTTCCTCTGAAGTCTGAATGTATTCCTGCTTTGGAGACAGAGGAGCTCAGGCCTCAGGAAGGTGGTGAAGGCTCACAGCATTATATCTTGGACAAGATATAATGGGGATCTGTGATCCCCATCTCTTCTGTGTCTCTCCACAGCCCAGCACTGCGCCCTGGCTACATGTAGGTCCAGGCCCACCCAGACACCATGAGCCTATGAGCCCAGAGGGAGCACAGGCTGTTGATGTCAGCGGGTCAGGATGGTGGAGAAGAGCCCCTGGCTTCCCCTCGGGGGTGCCTGCTCTCCGAGGGGAGGAGCCGAGAACCTCTCATGGAACACATCCCATCTTCACTGCTGGGTGAAGCCTTTGCCTAAGAACCAGTGCTATGCATTCATCACAGAAATTCCCTGGGCTCAGAGGCCAACAGCCACCTGACTTCCCAGAGAAAGGTTGACGTCGGCTGTGCCCAGAAGCCTGGTCCAGGGGCACAGCAGGCAGTAACCTGGCCACCTCCAAGAAGTGAAACTGAGCCTTGACCTGAGTTGCTTGTGGAAGGCTGGATGTCTTGTTCACTCCAGAAGACTGGTGGCCAGGATGCCACTGGACATAGAGGGTCCATTGAGAGCCTGGGCTCCCTGTGGAACATGCAGCCTCAGGTCAACCCAGACCATCACTGTGCTCACTTCAGACAGGCTCCTCAGCACAGTGTGACAGCCCGGGGTGGGGAGTGGGTGGGCAGGGAACAGGTGAGCAAAGACCAACATGCTTCACTTTTCTCAGGGATTCTTGTTTTCATTGGATTGCCCTCGATTGGTTTGGTTTGGTGAGAGTCTCTCACTGTGCAGTTCAGGCTGACCTTGAACTCGTGTGTAGTCCAGACTGGTCACAAACTTGGAGCCACCCTCCAGCTTTCATACTTGATGAGCCTTATTCTCCTGCAGCCACTATTTCAGTAACCATTCAGACTCCGCTGAAACATGGATTTGTCTCCCTAAATCCAGGAAGTAATGGTCCCTGAGGGTTATGTGGCTACACATAGGTATAAAGGGTGATTGAGAAATATAATAAATATTTTAAATTAAAAAGTTATTACAGAAAAAGACATGTAGCCAATAATTGCTGTCAAAATATCTCCCCACTTCAGATGAACACATCCCCTCTTTCTTGCCACTCTCCTAAACAACTTTCAAAGCACTCTTTGAGTGTCTTTATGAAATGCGATCAAAAATACAGTGACTGCTACTCAAAGTGCCACCCAGCAGAAAGGTGGGCTTGTAAAAGTACAGTATACATTAACTCTACCTATTCACTAGGGGCCTCTGCACCTGACCTACCCAGGTGTGAAACTTGGCTCCTTGTGTATGCAACACACTCACTGTTAGGGCCCCACATAGCCTGAGCCTGGACCACCAGCTTATGGAAAGCCTGTAGTCCAGGGACCACCTGACCACTACTGGGAGACAGCCTTCCCACAGGCTACGGTACCCACAGCTCCCTCACCCAGCCAGTTACCTAAGCCTCCATCCCACATTTGCTGTAATTACTGGATGTGTAAATTGCCATCAGTGGAGTGACAAAGACTCAATTAAAGAAGAAGATCTGAAGTCAAAGCTGTCACCTCACAGAAATCAGACATGACAAGGAGAGGATAAAAGCAGCTCCAGAGCTGGCTTCTGGGACCGCTCTCTCAGACCCCAGGCTCCACTTCCAGCCTGGAGGAGGGGTGAACCTACCAGGAGGAAGGGTCTGGGAGTCAAAGGGGACCCCAATCCATCTGGCCTCCACCCCTCGGTGAAGGTGCACCCTGAAACAAGGCCTGGAGAACACCTGCCCCAGCGGGCACACCCGGATGGCCAGGCCCTTGGCAAGGGGCCTTGGGGTCCCCCGCTCCTCCAGCAGCAGCATAGCTGTGCACATCAGCCCTGGGCAGGCAGACGGAGATGGGCATTGCAGTGGGTGGGACCTGGCTGGAGAGGGGATGGAAGGTAGAAAGGGCTCATAGCTCCCACTGTGGGAAGTGTATTTCCACGAAGGAGTGGGGGAAAAAAAGCCAAGAGGGAAACACAAAGCTCATGAAGGCCATTCCACAGCCACCTGTGTCCACATGACACTGCCCAACATGACTGAAAAGAGGCAGAAGCTTCTGCTTCATGTGTCTCACCTCTCCCTCGGGGTCATATCAGGTGGAGCTTTGTCAAGGAGGGGTTATAAAATCAAATATGTCTTACAAGAGAGATTCAAAGGAACATGTTAGAAAACAGCTAGATAACAGCCTGAACACGCCTGTCTGCCTATGCAAAGCGGGGCTCGTTGCTTAACTGGTCCTTTGCCTTGGGAGCACATGTGAGTGCAGCTGGCCCTTCCTTGAGAATCTGTGCTCCCCTTACACCGGCTTTGCAGAAACTCAACCCAGGAGAGATTTTTAGAGGGAAATGGGACAGTGCATTCTGGTGACAGCTGAGCGATGGCCAGGGACAAGACAGCAGGCCCTGGAGCCACCAGCACAGTGCAGGCTGTGCCTTTTCCAGAGCTGGGAGGGTGAGGCTGGCACAGTCTCTGAGGACTGTCACTGGGGGCTGGGCAGCTGGCCTCATCACACCTATCACACCGATTCTCCAGACAGGCTGTCTCACTTCCAGTGACATGTAAGTCAGTTTGGAAAAAGAAAAGAACAACTGAGTTTAATCACATAACAAGAGCAGCAGGAGCCACGGCACCCTCCAGTGTCCTTGAAATTATATCAGCAGCCCTCAAAAGTGCCAGAGGACTAAATGACAAGCGTCCCCTCCGGACCACGGCCACACTGCAGCTGCTCCAGCAGCCTCAGTGGAGACCCGGCTTCACCCTCAGTGGAGAGCCACCAGAGCCTCATGCTCGTCCTGGTCCTTTCTGAGAAAGAAATGTGGTTCTTGGATAAGGGCTTGCTACTTATGACTCAGAAGTGACTTGGCACGTATCTGCTGTGCGCTTCTGTATCCTCCTCAAGTGCAAGTAGATTATATGTCTTAAAATATGGAATTGCCTGGAAGTAAGAAAATGTAGAACAATATTTTCACACTGGGTGAAGGCTGGGTACCATGCAAAGCATCAGAACCAGCCAGGGTCTGCGCCCTTGGGAACCTCATAGACTGGCAGAAGGGACCAGTGGGCAGTGTGGCGAGGCCTAGTGACATGCAGGATCTTCAGGGTCACCTGGGGCATTGGTGCTGCTGTTGGAAATGGAGGTGAACACTCTTGGTGGGCGGAAGTGGGCCACAGCACGGGGGTGGGGAGCTACAGCTGAGGGAGCAGTAGATGCAAATGTCCAGGCAGAATTGGAGGGTGCTCTGGGACTGTGGGGTGTCACTGGCTGGGATCTGGGGAATTGGGGGAAAAGAAGTGATAGAGATACAAGCAAAGCTCAGATTCCCCGGGAAGGAAGCTCAGCTTGGCTTCATCCTGCAGTACTGTGAAATCCTGAGGGGATTTAGTATGAAGGGCCATAGGGACAGATTCCCAGAGATAAAAGTACTAGCCACTCAGTGGAGAGAGGGTGGGACAGGCAGAGGAGAGCTGACGGTCAGTCAAGAAGCTGCTGTGATCAGCAGCTGAGAGATGAGGGACTCTGGGGCCAGCGGGGACCCACAGAGACAGGGAAAGTGGACAGACTGGAGGGTGTTTGGGATGTGAGATCAGGAGCATGACTGGGAGCAGAGGGAGAGTGGTGAGGAGACTCCAGGGTGAGCAGTGCACAGCAGGGCAAAGCCACGTAAGGAGAGCAACTGCCTATGGCTCAGCTTGCTCTCTGTCAGACCTGTGGTCTGGAATCTGCACTCTTATGGCTCAGATCAGTTCTAGGACCATGAACTGTGTGGGGCATGCTCCTCGCCATAAGCCAGCACCCCTGCGCCTGCGCAAACATCAGCCGGGGGCTCTAATTCTATGCAGTCTGGCATCAGCCACCTGTGGTGCACTCTGATCCACAGGTTTGTGGCTCAGCCTCAGGACCACCCCATTTCTGATGCTAAATCTGAGCCTGTGACCAAGTGGGTGAACAGCAGTGTCCTACAGTGGCCTCGGGCCTCCCAGATCTCAGAGAAATATGTCCTCAGGCTTACTGGCACACACAGAGTAGTACAAAGATATGCCCAGAGGAGGGCCTAGAATGGGCACAAGGCACCCATGCCCTCTCTAGTTCACCGCCCTCCAGCAACCTCTACAATTACCAGTACCCAAAGCTCCAAACTGTACTTCAGTGGCCTACGGGGCCTTTGTTATGTAGGCACAGTTGATTCAGTGATCAAGTCAACGTCTGGCTCTCTCCCTTCCCCCAGGAATCAACCAATCCAATCTCACCTTGGTCTTACCGGCAGTAACCTCTATCCGAAGTCATCTGGGAGCCACAGTCACCAGTCAACACACCACTGGAGATTTCAACAATTCTAAGAGCCAGATGCCCGAAAACAGAGGCAAAGGCAAAATATATATTTTACTAGATCATAGAACCCTATCTATTGACCAGTGCACGCTATGCGGGGCCTGAGCTGGTCCTGGAAGGAGGAGAGGCCAGGTGGTGTAGGCTCTCAGCAGCATCCAGGCTCCTGGGAAGTGGCCCTCAGACCTGCTGCACTGACCCCAGCAGGCCAGCTCTGTAGCCTGTGCAGCCTTTCCAGGCTCGCAACTTGGCAGCTGTAGATTCAGGGCCATCTCTGCCGGTCTCTGCAGCCTGGTCTTGCTGGGGGTGCCCTTTTGAGGAAGAAGGGAGGCTCTATGGCCCCCTAAATTAGAGGCATGGAATTTTCCCCTGATCCTGCCCTCGGTGCTGGAGAACGGCAGCAACGCGACCTAGGATGTTTTCCCCAGCAAGATTCCTCTTTGCTGCCACTGTCTCTATCTCATCAGCCTGAGGCTTCACACCTTGCTGCTACACACACACACACACACACACACACACACACACACACACACACACAGGGATAGCTCCTCCGCACAACACAGCAGCTCTGGCGGATGCATTTCCCTGTCTGCTCACCACCTGCTCCTCATGCTCCCTTTAGCATCCCTGAGGCCCAGGCTTGAAATCATAGGACACAGACGTGCTCTACTCTGGGAGGCACAGCAGCCTCTTCTGCAAGGGCACATGGATCCCTGGCCCACCCTCCCCATCCCTGCTTCCCAATCTAGTGTACTCCCACCCCTTTCAGCGGCCAGAAGGTGAGAAAACAGTGTCTGCGGTTTTCCAGAGGTAATGTCTGAGCTGGCTGATAGACCTGTGTTCACTGGGCCTCGACCCCATCAGGCACTGGGAACCCCGGCCTGGGAACCCCGTGTAAATAGGCCGTCTTGCATTTGGAGAAATCTCTTCAGGACATCAGATTAATCCTGCTGCCTGGCTGCTGGCCACCGGCACAGCTCACAGGAGCCAGCCCACCAATCTGACTGGAAATGATCACCTCATCTGCCACACCAGAAGCCTCCTCCACCCTTTCTCTTCTGCATCTCTTCCAGCTCAGACCTAAAGTGCTGGTCAAATGGAGGGGCAGATGAGACCTATTTGCTGAGATCTGCCCTGTGCTCCAGCAGCAGCCTGTTGGGGCCCATGGTGCTGCTTTCCAGAAAGTGGTTCTTGTGGGTTCTCCCCATGTGAGTGAAGGAGGGCTCCCTTCAGAGCTGCAGGCTATAGGTAGGGCAGGCAGAGAAGGCTTCCAGAGGAACTCACAGCAGCCTGTGTAGAGAGCCAAAGACAGGAGGAATTGCAGGCTGTCGCATACAGCCCGCATGGCCAAATCTGGACTGGCTCCTCAGGGAAGCGATGGCCTTCCACAGAGAGGCACACTGCGGGCCCGGGCTAGGGGAGTAGTCCTACCCAGTGCAGTGGAAATGGCTCAGAAAGAAATTAAACAGCAGTTTGGTTTCATTTTAATTACCACAAGCAGATCAAGATGCCACTGTGATTATGACAAAGGAATCTATATTTATTGTCTCGTGAAATCTGTATTTATTGCATTGGAGATAGAGCAATCTTTCCAGAAGGCATCCAATTTATTTATAAAGCCATGGCAAGCATTGCAACTGTGAGTGGGCTGAGTGCATCTTTTTCCACCTTGAGCACCAGCAGCAAAGGGACAGGGCACCGGCCACTCCACAGGCAACTCAGGGTCAGGCCTGGGCTGGTGCCAGGGGATGCTGCCCTGCATCCAGCCCCGGCAGATGGAGCAACAGGACCACACGTGCTGTACTTCCTCTAGCACACGGGATCTGCTCCTGCCCTACACCTGCAGGCGAAGAACAAGCCAACCCCAGTGAGAACCAGAGAGCTGAAAGCAGAGACAAAAGCCCTCCTCAGCCACTCCAGGACTCAGGCAGGGGAGCTCCAAAGGGCCTTTGATTTTCCTGGCCCATCCCACATGTGACTCCACTGGAGACTGCTGCACTGAGCAGGCATTCAGAAACCGCCCCGGCCACACCGAGCTGGATGTAGTCACAAGGTGGGGAAATGCCACGGCGGGGGGAGGGGGCACTGTGACAGCCAAGGTTCACAGGTGCTCAGTGACTCTGGGATTTCAGCGTGGGCCCAGCAAGTAACCAGTGCCAGTGGCCATCCAGGGCCTGGTACCCACTATAGTGGGCAAAGGTGCCATCAGGCTAAGGCAAGGTGAGAGGTGGCCTCTAATGACAGTGTGACCAGCCAGGTAACCTGAACCCACTGGGAGGTCCCAGCCACTCTGTATCAGAGGCCAGCCAGACCTGCGCATGAACAGCGCTGCACACCTCCCTCTGCCTCCAGCCCAGAGAGCATTTATCCTAGTACTTGCAATCTCTGCTGCTGTCACTGGGGTCACCTCCAAAAGGGAAATATAGTTGCCAAGTGACAGAACAGAATCTTTAGAAGGTGAATGGGCAACAAGGGTTCTACCCTTGAATGGACCTTACCTCTCTTAGGAGCAGGCTCTGCCAGCCAGGCTGGAGGACATGCCTGAAATCCCACTCCGGGACACTGACATTAGAGGGGATCACGAGTTTTGGCCTCACCTGGGAAAGTGAGCAACACAGCAACTCCTGGTCTCAGGTCTCAAACTAAAAAATGAAAAATGGATGGGGGTGTGGCTTGAGGTTCAGTGCCCAGGGTCCCAGCACACACACTACAAAAGTTAAAAAGTGACCTCTCTGGCCTGCCACACTTGCTTATCATAGCAGGTGCAAAAGTACACCCAGGCCCAATCATTAGCGTCTTGCCCTTCCAACCCTCCTGTCTTACTCATCCCAGCTGGATATTCAGTTAGAGCCACAGAAAACAGCCTGTGACCCCAAAACCAAGGCACTCTTCCCTTCCCAGCCTTGAGTCTAAAGGCCAGGATAAAATCAGTTCTGGAGTCTCTCACCAGTTCTTAAACTGATTCTGATACACTCTGACTTCAGGTTCTGCTATAGGGAAAGTCTTCTGTCCACTGAGAGGGGGCTGGATGTGCATCCCACCCATGCAACCCAAGGCACCATCTGTAATGAGGGCCGCTAAGGGTGTGTGTGTGTGTGTGTATGTGTGTGTGTGTGTGTGTGTGTATGTGTGTGAATGAGTGTGTGAGACAGATAACACAATGCTTTGCAATACTGAGGACTTTACAGAATCATGTTACTTATTCTATCTAGCAGTCTGAGAAACAAACACTGTGCATTTCCCATTTTATACATATAGAAACTGAGTCTCAGAGAGCCCAAATATCCTGGCTTGCTTCCATGGCTAGTTACAGCTGAGATCACTAGATGCTGTGACTCAATAGCCATCTCAGGGATACCCGGGACACCTGCACAGAACACAGAGGGGAGCCAGAGGCACACAGGGTGGGGTACATTGGAGACCAAGGCTAGGCATGCTCCATGCAAGAGTCTCATCTGCTCTATGCTGCTGTAAGACAGAGCACACACAGGTAACTTACAGCAAATACAGACATCTGTGATGTCCAGTTCTGGAGGCTGGGAAGCCTGAGATGTGGATCTGCATCAGGGAGGGTCTTCTGGCTATACCCTCACTGGCCACCACATGGCTGGAAGGCAGGAAAGGGCTGGGTGCACCTCTGCCACTGACCCTGTCTCATGGCCACATCCATGCACCGTGACATTAGCAACCCTTGGCTCCCTCGGGGTCCTCCCACACCTCCCCACAGAGAGGTCCCTCCTTGTTCCTGGAGTGGGAAAGGGGATGACATCCCCACCTACATGGGGATGATAGAAGAGAGGCAGGCCTGAGACACTGGCCAGGGGCACCTCTCCTGAGCTTGCTGCCTCGTGGGGCTGAAAGCCAGCCGTGGGGCAACTGAAGTGTGCCTGTCAGCTGGCTGTCCTGAAGTGCCATGGACACCGGGCATTCTGCCACCGCCACTAGAGGAAAGGTCTGGAGCATCTTGGAGCCTATGAGAGTTATGGCACCTGTGTCCTGCTCACTGTCCCAGAGTCCCATGGGAGCAGGACAGAGCACAGCCAGGCAGGGGGTAGGAGGTGGGGCTCCCTCCCTCTCTGAGACCTGAACAGAGAAAGGATGGGGTTGATACCATGGCCCTTTCTAACTCACACTGTGTCGCTTGGTCTCCTCCCTCAAGACTACTACGTTGGCAGGCAGTGGAAGCCAAACCCAAGGCAGGGAGACTGTCTTAGTACCTCCAGCAGTGTTGGCTTCCTTTTTCCAAAGGTGAGTTCTGCTTCCTCCTTTCAGCCTAGCCCCAGCAGGTAGGGGCTCCACCCCAGGACCATTATTAAGCAATCTGAAATTATTTGGCAGAATATTGGCTAAAGACTACTAAGCAGGCTGTGAAAGCCAGACACTTAAGACATCCAGGGTGACGGGAGATAACAGGCTGTCTGATCTGTTGTTCAGCAATAGATTGTAATTCTAGACACGATGTTCGTTATTCCACTGTGTGGATTCTAATTAACTGCCAGAGACACATTGTTGAGAGGATGATGGATTATGCAAGGGAAACTATTAATACAACTCATCCACTTCTGCTCATGTGCAGCCCAAGCCCAGAGCAGCTGACTCTGGAGACACCAAGCTCTGGCGGGAGGACCACAATGATGGCTTCATGCCTGACAGTGAGGACCTAATTGGTGCTAGCACCCCTGTGCCCACTAGGGTGAGATCACTGTCCTTCTCAGTTGTGTGGTTGCAACAGACAGGTCCTTGGTGATGGACAGGTCAATGATGCCTAAAGCAACTGGCCAAATTCAATGACATAGGAAGTTTGTGTGGTCTGATATGAGCATAGGGAAGATGTGGGGATAGAAGCGAGTCGCTGGGCTGAGGCATAAGCAGTCCACATTAGGAAAAGCAAGCCTCCATGTATACCTCTAAAAACCTCTTTCCTTTCTCTTTAACAAACTGCTAATTCTGTTCAGTTCTATGTAACATATTTTAAAAGACCATCCAAGTTAGGATTTCCCAGAGAAACTGAACTATTTTAAGGAACTGGCTTGAGTGACTGTATGGAGGAGTAAGTTGGAAATCTGTAGGGCAGGTCAGTAGGCTGGAATTCAAGGATTAAACTCCTTCTTCCAGGAAACTCAGGTTATGATCTTAAGGCTTTTACCTGATGGAGTGATCCCCACCCCATGTTATGGAAGGTGAAGATTCTATCTCATTACAGCCAACTAATTGTCACTGCTAATCACACCAACAGACTCACAAACTTCCTCCATGGCAACTTGTACACTAGTTTTGACCAAACAGCTGTATACCACAGTCTCATTAAGATGACACAAAAACTAACCATCACAAAGATACACTAGCAAATCAGGCTGAAATCATTCAAGGGACAGGAAACATGACCACATGGCTGTGTCACATGAGAATAACTAAAGGAACCAAAGCTAGCTGTGCCTCACCTAACACTGCATCTCACTAAGCCTGAGACACTTATGATGGTATTGTATTTATTATTTTATTATGCGTGAAGGTGAAGAAAATTAAACTAGGATACAAAGTGTACTTATTACATGCATAATTTTAATTTTATTATTCATTCAAAGAGCAGTTAAGTCTTATTTTGGCAATGCTTTTAATTATAGATTATGCTTTTACATATGTAAAAAAAATGAGTAGAATAAATTAAGATATTCTTAAAACCTGTTCCTGTCCAGAATCCACCCCTGCTGCAGTACTTCTTGGTTCAGAGCTGGCAATGCAAGGGCTTTGCATGCAATATTGTCTCTTGGCATCACAAGCCTGGCTGATGCGACACTTTATAGGAAACTATATGAGAAGCAAAGCCACTGGGAGCCCTTGAGTGGGTTTTGCAGTTATGGAGAGCCAGCCTACTTTTGACTCTTGCTTCAGAAAAGATGCTAAACATGCTTAACTCGCTATCCTCTGTGACAATTTAATTCTTACAGGCCTAGAAAAATCCTCCTGTATCATCTCCTGGGTGGTTTTCCAGGCCACTGATACCCAGCCGGCAGGTTTTGAGACTGGAGCCATTGAGGTTGGTGAGAAGACCAACACCCACTGGGCTAGTGTGAGAAACTATGGCACATTTCTCTTGCAAAGGCACTGAAATTCAGGAAGGAAATGTCTCCTTCGAATCAGGGAAGACTCTTTGTATCAAGTAATGATTGAGCTCTTGCAGTGTGATGTGCCAAGCACCCTTCCTCTCTGTGCATTTTGTCCCTGACAGTTGTCTCAAGGGGGCACTGCTGCACTCCCCAGCCTGCAGATGCACTCACACAAGTCAGTGAATGCCAGGTCCACTGACCAGAGGAGGGGTGTTCCCTGTCAACTCGCCCTTAGGCCCTGGGAGACCACCACAGTGGCCTGCAGGTGACTTGAGGGCTATCTTGGAAAGAGTTCTAATAATCCTGCAAAGGCTGATGGAAAACTGTCAGAAGTCTGAAGGCGAAGGGGTGTGGCCGGGGCCAGGTCCTCCAGGCATTGCCCTGGGCAGCATAGTGTTGAGGGAAGTAGGCGGCACTCGAATAAAAGGAACCCATCACAGGGAACTACTATCCAAGAGGAGGTGTCCTTTGCTTGAGAAATGGGCACATATGTACACACATGAGGACACACATGCACACACACATGCACACGCATGCATGCACACCTTACCTAATAAGGCAGCCTTTCTATCCATAGTAGAGAAAGTCAAAGTCTCAACTAACTAAAATATTATTAATGTTTTAATATTATGCCTGGATAAATACCATGAAACTCTTATTGATCTTAAATGTCTTACTCAACAAATATATCTTTCAAAAAGACTTCCAAGTGGTTTGCTAACAGTTTGCTAATCATAGAGTGCTGAGGGTCACAAGGTCTCCCTCTGCCCACCCTGAAGGTTACAAGGCCCACTTAAGGTCTGTCAGAATGGGCTCAAGTATGAATAAAAACTCCCAGTAGACCCATGTTCAGAAACCAGTGCCACTGGTCCCAGACTCCAACAGTAAAGATGTCCTCTGGCCTCTTCGAGTATGGTCCTCACAAATGGCTGTCTTGCTTCCTCATCAGCAGTGTTTTCCATGGATGGACTGGCATTCCAGTGGGACCTCAAGCCCAGGTAACCATACCATGCTAGCAAGAGTGCTGCCCTCCTGGGGACCCGCAGAGGTGACTCACCAGGGGTGCTTTATAAACAACTCTCCTGTGGCCCCATGGTGGGCAGTATCATCTCTGACCCTCTGATGTCTTGTGAGAGCCCTGAGCAGTCTGCATCTGTGCAGATGGCAGCTCCCTTCCAGTCATCCTCAAAGCCAGGCAGTGCCATGGCTTTACCACCTAGTACCTGGCAAAAGCTCATTTGCCCTCTTCTGCCATGGCAGCAGCTTTTCCCCATGGATTGAAACACAGACAGGGAGCTGCTGTCTCACCACACCAGGCTCCTTGGCCCCAGCCACCTCTCTACTACCTCCATCCCTTCCAACGGCCTTGCCCTGGCTGGCCCAGGGAACTCGAGCAGGAAACAGCCTGGCTTTGGCTACTGGATGGGGGTCCTGGGTCTGTCACTGTGTAAAGGAAAAACATTTTCTCTCTCTCCCCTCACACTACACATAGGCTACTTCTGTGACCACGTGTGGAATGCTTCCCCAAATGCCCAGCAGCTCTGCAGCGGTTGACAATGGAAAGAGCTCATGTCCAACACTGTCCAGAGAGAGTGTCAGATGCACAGGTGGAGGACTGGTTCCCATGACTACAAATGCGAATCACAAGATCCACACTGATGTGTGTGTGTGTGTGTGTGTGTGTGTGTGTGTGTGTGCGCGCGCGTGTGTGTGTGACTGAGTTACATATATCCCCAACACTTTTCAAAATTACTTTTTCCTATGAGACTGGCTGGCCTCAACCTTGTGATCCTCCTCCAGGTCCTGAGTGTCAGGGATTACAGATGTGCCCAGCTCTACTTGACTCCTGCTCCTGTGACTACCCAGCCATCCCGGAGGGCTTCCACGACCCTCCGCTTGGGTCTGATGTCTGTGAGGAAAGCTCACAGGGTGCAGAGAGCCTTCCTACTGTGAGAGTGAGATAAAGAGGCACATCTCACCTGGTCTGGGGTGGCAGAGTCTCCATGCCCACTTGGTGCCCCATGCTTCCCATGCTCAGCCACACAAAGATCTTCTTGCTGCTTGGGAATCTTCCTCATCCTGAGGTCAGCAACAGGCTGAGCACAAGCCTCTGACCACTCAGGGAGCACAGTTCAGTTCCACAGAGCAATACTTGGCCTTCCACCCACTTCAAAGATGCGCATGGCAGCATCTTACACAGAGGCTCAGCACCGGCAGCCCAGGGTGGGTGGGTGTGAGCTCTTGCTTGTCCGCTTTACTGGCCCCAGGCCCTGCCTCTAATTGCTCCATATCACAAGTTTGTTATAAATTAGTTCTCTGCACCCACACCCTTTCTACAGGCCCATTAGGTGAGAAATTTAGGTAAGATGTAAAATAGTGTTTTAGCTGGCCATGGTAGCACATGCCTGTCAACCCATCACTCTGGAAGGCTTGAAAGTCTGAGCCAAGCCTAAGAAACGTAGTAACTTAGCCAGAACCTCTCTCAAAATAAAAATATCCACTAGGTGAGGAAATAGCACAAAGGCCCTAGGGTGTTCTACGTTTGGATTCCAAGTGTAAAGACTCATGATGTTGTTGGAGATAGCTGGCCAGCAGGAGAATGGGGCCTGCATGGACTCAGAAGACTTCATTCATGGGAGGGGGAGGAGGAGTATTGTGCTGACCCCACCATGGTAACAAGCAGACCTTTCAAGGCAGGGTATCAGCCTAGCTTGTGCATGGGTGCCAGACAGATTAGTGCCAATTTCCTGCCAGAGGCCAAAGGCATCGCCCAGCCTGTGAGCACCAGGAGCTGCTTCTGGGGATTTGCAGTTCTTCCAAATTACTGATCTGGAAAACAGGATCTAGTCATTAACCTGTTCCCTACTGTTTCTTAAGCAAACACAAGGCGCATTTCTGCTACCTGGGGATGCTCACTACCAGTAACGGGAAGAAGTGCAAAGCGAGGGAGGAATCCAGAGATGTAAAGGGGACCCAATAGAAGTCCTTGGATCCTGGGGGCTCAGAAGCCTCAGTCCCCTGCCCCTCCCAGAGAGCCCATCTCTTTCTCTTCTACCACAAGGGCCTGTAATTCTTGAGGCCTTTTCCAGCATTGGAAGGGAACCCCAAGGAAGCAGGTTGGAACCAGGGGAGGTGACATAGCTCCCATGGGGGAACTGCAGCCTCAAGAGGCAATTGTCAGTGTCTGCTCATGCAAAGGGGGTGAGGGAGAGCAGGACTGGGAAATGCCATCGGGTTTGGTATTTCTGTCTCTGTGACCTTTGAGAGAGCAACTGCCTTGAGGCAGTGCATGCGTGATCCAGATGGTACTGAGCTGAGCAAGAAGAGAGCAGCAAGGGCGCCCTGCTGCAGAACCTTAGATGAAACAGGCAGCTTGGGGGAGCGGAGATGACACAGATGCCAGAGATGTGGCACGGGCGTCGAGGAGGCAGGAAAGAGGAGCACAATGCAAAAGAGCTTGGAGCCTGATTGAAGCCATCAGCTGTGGCCTCTCTGGCCTCCCTGTCCTCAGGCCCCCATCCATGCAGAGAGACTGAGCATGCACGTCCTTCATGCACATCACACATGCCCACCACCAATGTCATATCCACCAGCTCCTGGGTGGTGTGAAACCCCTGCAAATAAAAAAAGCAGAAAAAAAAAGAGGTAAGAAAGGGCAAGTTTGAAATAGAGAAGAAAAGAATCAGGGACCTGCTAAAGGATCTATCTTTTTCAGTAGCTATGACAGACATGTCATCCCCTCAATGTAGCAGGTGAGGGAGATACTGGAGGATTAGGGTACATGGAGAAGGCACAGGAATGCCTCCCGTACATGTGCTAAGCAGAGGGCCTGCAGAGGGTCTGTGGTCCGGGTCAGCTACCAGCCCTGATGGCCCAGAGCCAGGTCAGCCTCTGCGAGACCAGGACACTCCTCTACAGCTTCTCATGTGTGGCTTCAGCTTGGTGTCACTGTGCTGTGCATGTGCGTGGTCGGGAAGGCTTCTATCACCCACACCTTCACTCCAGCCACTGCTACTTCTAGTCACCATGAGAGGACTCTCTCACCTGGGAGCCTGACCCCCATGTGGGACCGGCAGAAGCTGCTTGCAGGTGGGGCTGAAGGAAAAGACCGGGGTCTGCAGACCGAAGCTCTCCGTGTGTCTGTCTGTCTGTCTGTGTCCATCTGATTTCACTTAGTGATGCTTGAACTGGCAGCAGGAAGTGTGCTCACTACTCCCTCACGATTTCAAAATACATGCTGTCAAAGAGTCCATTTGTATTATAAGAAATTCCAACATTATTTTTGTCAGTGGGCAAAAAAGGAGAAGTCTTTAAGGCTTTAAATGCAATTTGAACTGCTATAAATTTCTGAATGGTTGTGAAAAATGGTTTTAAAACTTTTAGCACCTACTCATAGGAACAAAGTTTCCTATCAACGGTGCCTCTCAGGAGCTTGATGATGACTAAGTGGAGGGTGAAGTCATTCTGAGGCTCTTTTAAGCGGGGCCACTGTACGGAAGAATGACATTTAGGAAAGCCAAATCAGCTTTCTCATTCAAAAGATTTTTTGGATTTCTAGAACTATCTTTTGTTATTTATTTATTAAAATGACTTATCTAATGTTATCTAGTTTTTGTATGTTTTACCATCTCTTGCTAACCTTAACTAATGTAGTAACATGTAATGAACATTTTACAAAGTCTGTGTAGATGTCCCAGATCGCCAGTGCACCATGCAAATATGGTTTTCTGTGTACTTTGTGACATAGAAAATGAAAAGGATCAGGAAGTGTAGAAAAGGACCAGGGAAATGAGTGCAAGATTCTGGAGCTATGACCAGCCGGGCCAGAAGAGATTCAGCAGCTGTCCCTGTGCTGTCACAGCACAGCCCTGTCTCCAGGGCACAGCCTCTGGGTGGCTTTGGCATCATATGTCCAGAAGGAGACTGCAGGGCCTGAGCCCTGAGGTACAGCCACAGGCAGCTACAGCCCAGCATACCTTGATGAGGGGTCACTTCCCCTGCCTGGAAGCCCCCATCTGGATTCAGACCCAGTGGGTCAATGTCTTTCCCACCATCTGCACATTCCCTTCTCCTCTCCCTGCAGACAGCCCTACAGGCCTTCACAGAGATGCTTTCCCCCTGAGCATCTTGCATTTGCACAGGTTTCCCATTTAGAAGCGGTCCACCCACCCTGGGCTTCATTCACCTGAAATATCACAATACCTAGAAAAGGGAAGATGTGAAACTCAAAGCTGAATGGTGGAGAAGAGCGCACAGTCTACGGTAAAGAAGCCACAAAAAGCAGAGGGAGACTAGTAAGTACCTAAGTCTGGGCCTTGTGATGGTCGGAAGAGGAATGAGGAAAACAGTTACACTCGAGCCCTCACAAGGATGGTATATTAGTGAGGGTTCACTAGAGGATCAGACTCAGTGTGAAAGGTAAGTGTAGTTACATGGGAAATGTATTAGACAGGCTCTCATCATCAGAACTGGATGAGTTGGAAGCTTTTGTGGCATCCGAGAGGGAAGAATCCAAGATAGCCATCCGTGTGCCAGAGCTGTTAGGTGGGGGGGGGCGTGGTGGGAAGTGAGTCATTGGGGTGTGACCCAGAAAGATGGGTGGTATCTCTGGTTCCTGGCCAACATGCCATAGCAAATTCCTGTAGTGTGCCCCTCTGCCTGCTGTTTTTGTGCACTGGAGCCACCAACCGTGGGCTTACCATGAGCCAGTGTAAACCTGTTGCCCTTTAGGCTGTGGATGTCAGGTAGTTGGTCCTAGCAATGAGGAAAGTAACTGAGAGAGGCAGTTCTCAGAATGCCAGAGAAAACCTGAGTGCTTCCACTCACCCTTGCTGAAGGAGGAACCTGTACCTCCTAAAGTAGAAAGTGGCCTCTTGGGGGCTTACCATCTTGTGTCCCACCTCTAGCAGTTAACACCTGCCTAAATGATCTCCTTGATCTACTCAAAATGATTCTCAGAGTAATTAATTTCAGGGTTGCACTCTTGGAGCCACCATCACACCAAGAGCTCCACGCCAGCCCACTTGGTGGGCACACCTGGGCACTGACAGACAAGAAAGAACAGGCTCTGTCCACAGGGAAAAGGATGTCTGATGGAGAGGTGGTACCACAGCAAAGAGGTAGGTCTTCCCCATACAGTCCAAATCCCTGGGAGACTATGGCTCTTTGGTGTTGGTAATTGGTGACATCTCAGGCCATCACGAGTGTCCCTGGCTTTGACAGCCTCTTCTGCAAGGCCAGAAGGCAGGTGTGTGATGACCAAGTTTTCCCAATAACAGCATCAGAAAAGCTGCCTGAAATTGCTGGAGGCAGTGATCAGATGCCACTCTCATCCAGGGTAGGACCTGGGATCCTTGTGCAGTCAGTGGAAGCCATGGGCAGTGACCAGGGGCAGCCACCAATCCTTTAATGCATAAATGCATGAGTTCAATGGGATATGAAAGGAGGCATTTGTCACCTTTTATGAGAATATCTCAGCTTAGCTTGAAAAGCCCACATTCAGTCTCTCTTATCTCCTCTAGAAGATGCAGTATGCAGCTGAAATGAAAGCAATTAATCGAGGCTTTTTATCAAGACCAATGCATGTTTTAATCCACGTGGTACAAAATTAATTATTTAGCAGCATGGAAATACCAGCTCTCTGCGCAGGCTGATGCTGCAGTGCCCAGCAGAATCAGTGATCTCTCGACTACCTCCCAAAAGGGAGGAGGCTACAGGTCTCCCTGCTGTGGCCGTCAGGAGCCCAGAGACCAAGCGACATGTGGAGAGCCCTGTGCCTCCTGCAGCCATGCCTCACCCCAAGCAACCAAGGAGGGCTACAGTCTCTGCCCTGGTCACCGCTCCCCGTGTTTTCTTGCAGCATGGGGAGAGATGAGAGCTCTTCCTGTGCTGCAGTTCAGGAGGCTGAGAGGCAGGAGAACTCATTGAGATTGTGGCACAAGTGGGATGCACAGAGTGTGGGAGGGGCAGACCCAAGGCAGAGCCAAGGTCAGGTTGGCAGGCAGTGCCTAGGTGGACCTGCATCTTTCCAGGTCCCAGTGGCCTCCCTGTGACACGCAGAAGCCGGGGGAGCAGACATGCTTCATAGACAGGACAAGCACAAACAGACTAGCTGGGAAAGCATGCCTTCCACACCTGGACACAGACATCTCACCACTGTTGCTGCTACTGGTAATGCACAGCACTGCACAAATCATTCAAAGTTTCAGTCCTTGGGGACCCCAGGACCTAAGGTAACCATGTGCTGAGGCACAGGAAGCAAGGTCAGGCCTGTCTCGGGATCGGGATTCCACCAGTGTTGCTGTGTACCATGGAGAGGTGTCATGCTGCCTGGGTGAGGCAGAGAGGTGGCATGCCAAGCAGACAACCAGAGAGGGTGGCAGAGTAATGCAAATGGCAGGTAGGAGGCCAGTCCAGAACAAGACAAACAGGGTGTCAGCTCCCAACCCAGGTGGCCACTCTACCAGGTGCCCGCACTACACCATTGTTCCTGTGCCTTCAGACCAGAAGGCCAAGTCACTCTGGAACATCACCAATGCCAAGTACCCTGAGGTCTTCACAGTCCCTATGTTATTATGCCAACCAAGGACTCTGATGCCCAATTCTGTTTCATACCCATTTTATAAGGAAGAAAACTGAGGCCCTAAGAGGTTTAGTGACTGACTGGTCAAGATCATCAGACCAAAGTTGGAACTAGGATTTAAACTTCAAGTGTCTGGCTCAAGAGTCCCTGGACTTCTTCTTTATTTCTCGGAATCTTTATTGCTTCATAAGCCCATCATTCATCCTTACTAGAACTGGCAGAAACATTAAACGCTTTAACAGAATACACCCCTAACTGACCTCCATAGCTCGGAGTTGTGGCCTTGGCTCCTGCTTCCTTAGGCAGAGCTCCTTACCAAGATGGGTATGTGCCAATGAACCTGCCACCTTAAAATGTCATCACAGCTTTGCCACCCTCAGCTGGCCATGTGCACATTGTGCCCAGCATCTCTCCACTGTCCAGGGGCTGCTGGGTACTGTGACCCCCGCTGCCACCCAGACTGCATGCTGCTGGCCCAGGAAAAGAAGCAAGTTTGGAGCTCCAACTGCACCTTTACCAAATACATGGCCTCTGTGCAGCACAGAGTTGAAGACACATGAGTGAAACTATGGAGAGTCAGGGATAGTCACTGCATTGGCGTGACCACCCGTGCTGTTGGCTGGGACCTGCACTGGGCCAGTCCGTTCGCCCTGGAAACAGCCTCCTCCCACCAAGGCGCCCTGAGCCTGACCCTGCGCTGGGTTCTGTGGCTGCTGCCCAGGAGCGGCTGGGCCGAACCACGGGCAGAGTGGCTTGGCTATGTGGGGACACACCCCTCAAGCCCTGTTTCTCCTGCCTAGGAGGGGCTGTCATAGGTACCATAACTGTGGGACCTTTTCAGCTGGTGACAATTGTGATGAGCTTCACTAAAAAAATCTGTAAAAATGGTTAAGATTTAGCGTGACTGACTCCTAAACACTTTTCTTTATGTGTCTATAAAAGCGATACCATCAAAGCAAAGCCCCGTGACCATGAATCTGGCTACCGCCTTCAAGGAGCCCAGGCGGGGATCAGTGACCGGCCCAGAGGCATAGCCCGGCCCAGGGCAGGAGGTGAGCAGCCCCGAGCCAAAGGTGGGAACCACTGGGGAGAAGCAGCTACAAACAGCCAGAGGCTGGAGGGACAGGTGTTGTTCTGAGCACCTAGAGTCTTGATTCAAGATGGAGGGCAGACTGGCTGGCAGGAGAGAAAAAGAAGGGTGCAGCGAGGTCCTGCCTGAGGGAGGCTGCACTTGTGCCCTGCACTGTCCTTAGTGCAGGAGGCGTCCTGTAAGGCGAGGAAATCTGGCATTCCAGAGAGCGGAGGCATACCCTGTGGAAACACTCATGGAAAAGACAAATGCCAAGAGGTCTTTGTGGTGCCTTCCTGAAAGCAATAGACAGACCCAGAGGAAATTCTGTCAGGAAGGAACAGAACTTAGGGCTGCTCCTGCTGTGAACAACCTGCCCCGGGTCCTGCTGGTGAACAAATTGGCCATCAGAACTGACACTCCAGTCTGACCCCATGGGTATTTGCTTCTTTTGTACTGAGTCTGGTGGGAGCAAGAGTGCTGTGGCTCCTGCCTGCTTCTCCCCAGCTCTGCCCACCTAGGGGAGAGTATGGAGGGTCAGGCCTTCCTGAGGCAACACTCTCCCTCTGGACCTGCACTCCAGGGCCTACAGTATGGTCTTCTAAGGACAAGGTCTGCACATGAGGCTTGTTTGCCTATTTCTTTTTCAAGATTTCTTTAAGCAGTCATTAGAGTAGTCAGGTACCACCTCCCTCCAGTCACTCACCATCTCCCTCTCCTCACCATCTCTCTCTCCTCATTATCTCTCTCCTCCCTCTGGACAGGAGGTAAGAACCTGTCTCCAGCCAAACTTCCCAAGGGGCTGCAGGGATGCTGCCAGTGGCATGAGAGCCACTCTGCAGAAACCTCTTGGAGTAAGGTCTCTACAAGCACCACTGTCCCAGGGTGTAGGCTCTTGAGGTCTAGCCGGGTCACAGGGACTCAGAGGACAGAAAGGTCCTGACTACAGTGAAGTATCAGAAAACTGCATCCTGTTGGATTTTGCCCCTCTGAGCCATCTATTCTATTGTGTAGAGTGTAAAGATAGGATATATGCAAGGTCCCATTGGGAATTTTCCAGAAATTTCTGAGTTGCTCTCTCTACCTTCAGTCCCCCAGATAGATGGCTCCAACATGGAACAGACCTCTGCAGTCTGGCAGGGGCCATTTATAAAGAAGCTTTGGCTGTCACTAATGCAGCTTTGGGACTACAGCAAAAGCCTAGGGGAAAATTTAGGGGTAGATTAGATCTGAAGCTCTCTTATCTCTGGGTGATTAGAGAGGCTACTTTTGGCTTCTGGTAGAAACTTTAAATCCCTGAGGCCACAGAAGCCACCCCCACCTAAGTGCACCATAGTCTCTTCTGTGACACTTTGAGATACTGGAGGGACAAGGAGGCAAACCTGTGCTCTACAGCAGAGCTTGAGACAGAACCATGATGGATATTAGCTGCAGAATTCTGTCCCATCAAGGATGGCTGCTGGCAGCCATGTCCTGATCAGGTCATGGTAGTCTGGCTCCAGACCCAGCCTGGCATACTGGAGAATGGCAGGGATGCAGCCTGTCATTTCCCCTGACCTCAAGGTACTTTGCCATCTCCCTCACAGTAGGATGGTAGATTTGATAGAAGGACAAAAGGTTCCACCTCCCACTCTGACCTCAAAAACCTATTGTCTGATGCCCATCCCAAGAGCTGGGCAGACTGGGGGCTGGGACACTGGGACACCTTACCTCTACATTGTGAGTAGGTTCGGGGCCAGAACCTCTCATCTAGAGCATAGAGGCCGTGGAGTGAGAGACTTTCCTCTCAGCAGTGAGAGCTCTCCATAGCCACAATGCCACAGCAACTTTGCAAAACAATTACCTTCATGCCATGCTTCTCTCACTGTGTTACTGAGATCAAAAGAGCAGCTTTATTCTGGGGAAAACAAAGTACAGACTGTCAGGATAGATACAGCCAACTGGACAGCGTGGTTCTGCTGGGCTGGGCTTGGCATTGGTTTTCTTCCTTTCGTCTTTTCTCAGGGGCTTGAGCAGCTCCTCTATGCAGGAGATGGGAGAGAGGAGCTACCACTTCCTGCGGAAGTGTGTAGGACAAGTCACTGGGCTTGCAGCTGGGTCCAGAACAAAGTCCTTTCCCTACACACATGTCAGCGGGGGAACAGGCTCTCCCAGCGGGCAATGGTTGTGCACCCCTAGGATAGTTCAGGTGTTTGGCTTCTATTCTAATCATGTCTCTTGGCCACAGATGGCCGTGTCACATAGGTAGTCAGACTGAAAGAGGAGCCAGGCATCTGCTGCTGCATCAGAGACCCTCACGTGGCACAAAGGCTCAGGCAGGAGTCACATTTTCATGACAGTACTTGCTTGAGGACAGCTGCTGGTCACGGTTCAGAGACCTTGCTGCAGAAGCAGAAGAAGATGCCTTTATTAGATACTGAGACAGGACCTCCCCTATGGGTTGGAATAGCTCCAGAAGAAAGTTCTCCTAGCCAAGGACGAGAAGGAAATGGATAAGCACCTCCCAATTTGTGTTAGTCTTCAGCTAGAGATGGCAGTATTAAGCAATAATGGTAAGAATCAAGTTACTGATACAGGTAAAGGTTATGCACTCTCCACACAGCCAGCCTACACTATATCCAAATCCCCAGAAGTACTCTGGCCTCTTCCTTCCATTCACTTGCTCACTTGCAGACTCAGCGTGCAACTACACACCTGCTAGACACTACGCCAGGCAGCCAGATGTGATCCCCCCTTACAGGGAAAGCATGTGCATATACACAGATGCCCAGCCAGGGAGGCCTCTGAGTGGGCCAAGAAGTGTTGAGAAGAGTCCACAGTGGAGCGAGGAGAGGTGGTCTTCTAAGTGGAGAATAGTGTGATAATGTCACAGACAGGAGGTTTCAAACACAGTGACAAATAACTGGCAGTAGCAGGCAGAATTCAATAATGTCACGAGCATTCCTGGCAGCCAATGCCAGGCGTATGAGTGAAAAGCACTTGTTTGAATTGGGGTGATCTGAAAGACTCCAAAGACTGGTAGGTTTTGTCAGGGCTTTACAGCATGGATGGGCTTTTTCTGAGCAGCTGTACGAAGGGGAGTATTGGGTTAACAAGGGTTGGATTTTAGGATCTCTGGACTGGAGGCCACTGTCATTGTCATTCTCAGGGATGAGTGGCTCTAGGAGTTGCCCTGAGACTTGGGTTTGAGAGAAGGGGGTGTTTTCTCCACTGAGAGCCAGAAGGTCCTAGAGCTGCCAGGGGCAAGGGAAGGGAGGAAAGGCAGCGGGGCTCAGGAGGACACTCCTGGCTCCCTGAGGGGATCAGAAAGCCGAGCTGCTCCACAGCCCACCAGCGGCACCACAGATGGGGCTTTTGCTCTTTCACCAGAGAGGGCTTTTTCTCTCAGAATGAAATGGAAACACCATGTTCTCCCAAATGCTGCTTCTCTGGAAAACACCATTTTCCACTTCTCTCTGCCAGTGGGAAGGGGTGCCCTTCCTATGCCCTCACTGCATTGGGCACTTTCCTGTCGGATCCAAAGTTTTCCTGGAGCCTTTGCACGCCCAGGATCACCGTGTGCTCTGCGCTCCCACAGCTAGCCCTGCCCGAGGACTGGCTGGGGTGCCAGGGGACACAGCTGGAGGGGGAAGCATGTAAAGGTGGGTGACCTGCTCTCCTGTGGGAAAGGATCATGGTGACCCACCGGCCCCTGCTGGTCATTGTTAGTGCCTCACATTCCACCTCCCCATCGACTCTGCCTCAGTTTCTGTCCCACTTATGGTGCCCATGCCTCTGTACCTGCATCTCCCTTCCTACTTCGCCCTTCCCATTTGCTCTTACCTCTTGGGGTCCCAGCTCAGGGAGCATGATTTCAGTATGGTTTGCCCGAAGTCGATGTGCTGTAAGCACAGCGCTGGGGTGATGTGGAACCCTTAGAGATGCGCTCTACTCTGAGACCTGAGGTACCGCAAAATGAGCACATCGCTCAGCTTCATCAATGTCCTCACCTGTTCTTTTCCCCTTTGCTTAAAACCTTCCAGACCTTCCTCTCTCCCTGAGGAAGTATCAGAGTTTGAGGAAAAGTCCAACTCAAACATTAAGAGGAGAACTGATATCTTCAGGCACCCAGCTTCTTCCTGTCAGCTAGTCTCAGGGGGCGGAGCAAAGTCGGAGCCCCATGCCGGCCAGGGTCCTGCCTTGCAGTGGGGCTGTGGCCCAAAGTTCAGTAGCATCAGGCTGGCTTGGGGCTCCCAAAAGGACTCCCAGAGTGAGAGCCACACAGATATTTAGCTAACCTACAGCTCACACAGACATTTTGATGTCAATTAATTTGGTGAATTGGGACAAAACAAACATAAGCAAGGTGATTTCGAAAGCAGCAATGTCATGGAAAAATTACAGAAGATGGAGAGGAAGAAGGAAGGAGAGAAGCAGGAGAAGGGGTGAGAAGAGGAAGAGGAACAGAAGGAAGGGCAGAAGGAGTGCGTGTCACCATTGCTCCCCTCTCCAGGCCTCAATTCTTGCAAATGGCAGGCCAGCAGGGACCACGCAGTCCTCCACCCCTGCGCTGCCTGGGTATCTAGCTGCCCTTCATGCCCTGGCCACATGCAGGTACTTCTGGGCTTGGGAAAGGGTTGGGCTCCTTCCTGAGCATAGCCTCTGGGGGATCAGACACTTGCCTGTGTAGCTCATTTGTACTGACAGCCTGCAGAGGAGGATCTCGTGCACCACCTGATTCCAGTGCAGTACGTCTGCAACAGTGTCTCTGGCGAATCCGAATCCCAGACATGTGGGAGGTGAGACCTACAGGACACTGAAGTGAATTCCCAGGCTTTTCTGCCAGTGCAGAAGCAGAACGTGGAGACAAAGGGAGGCTGGGGACTTCCTGTGTGCTCCTGGACTTCGGGATCACAGCTGGATAGCCAGGCCTTGGTCTGGACCTTGTAGGGAGGCTCCCAGACTCTGGGGGGAACTTGCAAACAACCTGTAGCCAGGTCGGCAGTGACCACAGCATGCCCAGTTCCTAGTCCCACTACCATGGAGCCAAGGTCCATTTTAAGGCAGCTACCATCTCAAGCAACTGGACAGTATAGTACTGTCTCAAACAACTGAATGAAGCTCCCTACAAGGCCTACATGGTACAGAATTGTTTGAGCTACACAGGGAAGTGTCTGATCCCCCAGAGGCTATGCTCAGGAAAGAGCCCAATCCTTTCCCAAGCCCAGAAGTACCTGAGGACATCGTCCCTGAGGAAGACAGAAAATACAGTTGGACAGCTCAGAGGCCATGTCTCAGCTCACCACTCACGAGCTGGGCACATCATTTAACTTCTCTGAGCCTCAGCTTCTTCACCTATAAAATGGGTATTTACAGTAACATGAGATGGCACAGAAGCAGTGCCTCACACGTGTGAGGTAAGTGAGTAGTCTTATTTTCTTCCTTTTCTTCCTTCAGGAGAAAGAGAGCAAAAAGATATATGGCCAAAAAATAATATCTGATGCCAGCTCCTCGGCCCATTAACAAGGTGAGTTTGATCCCCTCCAAGTTTCCTCTCCTTCCGGTAACATGGGAGTGACAATGCCCAAAGCGAGTAAGAGGCAACACGCGAACACTCTCCGTCAGCTGATGAGCAGCATGGGCAGCTAGACTGCAAGCGGAAAGGGCAGAGCAGAGTCTCTGTCTGGGGTCCCGGGGTCTCTCCAGGCTCTGTGCCAGCCTGTGAAGTCACAGTGGTCATCAGCCCTGCTGCCCACTGTGAGAGCAGATCTGGCAGCTGCCTGGGCCTGGACAGCAGCTTTCTTGTCTACAGATGCTGATGCCGAAGCCCCGTGTTAACCTTCCCAGGGGTGCTCTCCATCAAGGGCAGCCAGGGAGGGCTGATTCCCCTGGCTTGGCCTCGCCTGCCCAGCTGGCCCGCTGCCTGTTGGTTCCGAGCCAGGGACTCTTTAGGGTGATGTTTTTTCATAGTGGTGCTATTTTCCAGAAAACAGCAGCCAGGGCTGCAGAGCCACTCTCCCGGCTACTCTCCAAAGCAGATTCAGGGTGGGTAGCTTGGCCTGCAGGGCTTGGAGCATGGGCTGCCTTCTGCACGCCACTCCCATGACCGGCTGTAAGATTCCAGACTTGGGTCCACTAGGATGCTCTTCTGGAAGCACTGGGTCCTGTGACTCACAGCAGAAGCTCTTCTAAAGCAGTTCTGACAGCCTCCCTCAGACATCCCCATGCCTAGGACCCGCGGCAGCTGAGGACAGGAGAGTGAGAGCAGGGGCAGCCTGAGGCCTGCTAGGCTATCCGGTGTGGTACATTTCACTGTGCTCTGATCTTCTGGGTGCTGCCGCTGCCTCTGCAGACCCTCCGGCATCCTTCCCACTGAGACTCAGTCATGGAGAAAGCGAGAAGGAAAAGTATACCTGGAGCTAACAATGCTCTCACCTCACCTGAGGAGCTACAGACCCTGCCCACCACCCACGCAGCAGCAGCTCGTGTCCCATCCACACAGTGAGCTCCTGCTTCTGTTCCAGCCTTTAGGACCAGTGCCCCATCTTCCTCTACCCCTCCACAGACCAGGAAGTTTGGGTCCACCCAGCAGGTCCCACACCACTGCTACAGGGCTCCCAGCATCTGCTGCCGGCCAGTTGGGTCTTCTCTGGGGTCCGAGCCCCAGGGTCACTGTGATCTGCAGCTCCAAGCTGCCCTGTGTTCCAGCCCTTACCCCGCAGCCCACATGTCCCATGAAGAGAACCTCAGGCAGAAGGGACCTTGGTCCCCAAGTCTGCTCTGTTCTCTTCCATTGTTACCAAACCCAGCACCACACTGACTTATCTTCAGACCAAGGATGCTAAACTGATCCTGCAGAATTACTAGAAAGTAATAGAGGTCAGCTACAGCCATACATGGAAATCACAACCATTTAGGGTTAGCAAGAAACATATATCTGGCTAGTATCATCCAACCAGTTAGTGTCAGTGGTTAAAAGGTTCAAGCCCAGAGCAGTAGTAGTCACTAGTGGTCTCACAGCAAGCCAAGCACTTACGGAAGCCATATTGAGTCCACTGCATCTGACAGGATGTGGAGGTGATCTTGATATTGTCCTGTGGGGCTTCGGGAACAGGACTCAGGGCCTGGCACAGCAGGAAAACAAGAGGACCTCTGGGATGGCAGCAGCTTCCCTGGCCCTTCTGAGGTTTGAATGGATGGAACTCAGGATGCATGAGATGAAGGGAAGATTCTGAAAGCACGTGGTCCATGCCCCGTGTCCAGCCGTCTCTGTCCTTCAGGGCCTGTACCCATCTCAGTTCCTGCAGACCAGTTACATGTCACCAACAACCTACCAACCAGACAAACCAGATGTGTGTTCCTGAGTCTGCAGACACCCTCATGCCGAGGCCTGTGGACAAGTTAGGAGGAGCTTCTCTCCACTCAGCAGTGGCAGTTGCCTGTCTCCCCAGTGGGTTGCAGAAGCCTGTGCTTCTGGCCAGCCTGGCTGAGGAGCTCAGCCGGGCGTCGGCCGACTACAGGAGCTCTAACCAGCTCTAGATTAGGGGAGTCTGCAGCCCCACAGCACAGAAGGAAGGATCCAGCTCCGTCTGCAGCTTGCACTGAGGAGCTAAGTGGCACATAATTCAGTTAAAGAAAAAGGAAGCAAACCTCATCACAACAGTCGAAAACACGAAGACAACAAATAAACAGCTGTTTTGAGTCAGCAACAAGGAGACCAATTTGATCCTCGCAGAAACAAAAGTGTCATTTTGCATGTGCGAGTGATGCCTCTGTGTGTGTGTGTGCGTGTGTGTGTGTGTGTGTGTGTGTGTGTGTGTGTGTGTGTGTGTGCAGGGAAGCTGCAGCTGTGAGCAGTTTGGAGTGCGATGTGCACCAAGCTCCTGGAACAATTTGCTAGATTAGAGCCGCGCCGCTCACAGCAGCAGACTCGGCCCAGTCTCACCTCAAGCAGGCTGTGCCAACCCACAGCCACCACATTCCCTCCACCTGCTGTGGTGGGACTGAGGGGGAAGCGTTCACCCTCTGAGAGCCTGGTCGGGGCTGGGACACACACCACACAGCCACAGGTGAGGGAGAGGCAAAACAAGGAGTGGGCAGATGGCATGATGCATTTGTGCAAAATAGGGACTCCTGCTCTGTAGACTGCACAGATCAACTCCGAGGGCCCCCAAGTCTATGTGTTAGCAGCGTATTCTCTTGCACATGAAAGTTGGTAGTGTATTGTCTTTAGCAGCACCAGTGAACTATTGCCGTGATAATTCTGCTTGACAAGAGTAAACTCACAAAATCTAGCTTCCAGCTACAGGTCCAGGTGTACTGGGGCAGGGCAGGTCTGTGCTGGCCTGTCACGCCTTATTTGCCCAGACCCAGGGTGCGCACACTGATCCCTCAGCCATGACAGTCAGAGGAGGGCAGTGCAGACCCATGATGAGATCAGACTTGCTGTTGACTCTACTTCCTTCCATTGTCCATGAGATGCTATGTAGACAGGCTAGACTGAAAGGAGAGAAGCAGCAGGCTGTCCACAAGACCATGGCAAGGCTGCAGATTCATAGAGGAGTGAAGAACAGGACCACGCGAGGCTCAATTTGTTGGTTTGTTACCAGCAAGAGTCTCATTTGTCAATTTTCTCATCTGTAAAAAGGTACACAGTAAGCCATGCCTCCCAGTTCACAGAAGTATTGAAGTCATTTAATGACTTAACATATGTGACAAGGATGTCTGGTCTGCCAGCAGCTGCAGAACTAGCACACCTATAGCACGATCTCTGAAAGACAGAGCGCAGTACACAGGGGACCTCTGTCCTACAGGTTTCTCCAGGTCTGTGCCGGGCAGCTGGCTCAGGCATTGTTGCTGCTATTTTCACTGGGCCCTCCCTGCTTACAGATGCTGAGGATAGCAAGGGCCACAACGGAGACCCAGGGCTTCCTCTTGGAGAGGCCACGGGGGACATTTCTGCATATCCTGCCCTGCAGCTCTTCCCTGTCATGAATTCACTCTGACATCCTGTGCACTTGCAGCATATCTGTGCCTCAGGAACCAGGATATTGTGTCCTTACTAGGTCTGGAGGGATGTGCGGGTCCCGGCTGGCCAGCAGTCACATCTCTCTCAGAATGTGCTGAGCACTGGGCTTTAGGCTTTTTAACAAACTTGTGATCTCATTGAATCTGGCTCTGAAGAGCTCTGCCTGGTGCCTTAACACCACAGACAGATGCCACGATGTCCCTGACCCAGCGCCAGCCCCTGCCCACAGTACTGCAGTGTGTCCCTGGACCACTCGGAGATGGGCCACTCTCACTTGAAAGGGGATGTCTTCTCGGAGGGACTCCCAGTCCACACAGGCTCCCAGGCTCCTTCTGCTCATGTGTGCCTGCAATCCGGCTCTTCCTGTGTTGCAGCACCTGCTGCTTCTCACAGAGCCCTCACCCCATGACAGCACCATGGGGTTCCCACAGCGCTGCTCGGAGCTGGAGTGCACACGTAAGCCAGAGCCACCTCCCTGGGATTGGAGGATGACACAAGCAGCATGCTTTGCCCTTTTCCCAAGATCTGGCTGGGCTAGACATTTTTATCTGTCTCGTCTAGTAGCGTTTTCAGTCTCCAGGCTTAAGCATTTAGCAAATGAAGAAAAATGTTCTGTATTATTTCTTTTTTACTTCTCCATCTGCTCATTTTTCTCCTACTATTTACAGACCATGTCCTCCAAATATCTTACTTACAATTTTCAACTCTTCTTTGCTCTGTATTGAGCTTATTTATTCCATCTGGTCTGAGAAGCCTTGATTTGATTCTCAATGGTAGCCATGTCCTTTAATTTGGCTATTCAGTTTTTCAACTGGGAAATAGGACTTTTAGTTTCAGCAAGTTCTCACTGTGCTGTGACTTCTTCCCTGGCACCCTAGTTTAGTGGCTCCTGCATTTGACATTTCCGCTCTGTGTCCACCAATAGAGGCAGCTACTCAGAATGTTCTGAGGTGCTTCTCCTCTTGGGTGTGTTTGGACTTTTCCTCCCTGCACCACATTCACCTTGAGGTGAGCCGTCAGCATCGGTCCCAGGGGAGCCTGCTGCATCCGGTTGTTAGAATCTTTCCTGAAATACCTAATATCCTCTTAGAAAATGTCCAGGAAGAGCTCCTGGTTTACCAAGAAACTTGATTCTCACTTCCATTATTCCCCTCCTTCAGTTGCCTTTGTTTCATCAACCCCTTGTCATACACGTACAAAGCCTGCCAAGTCTTGGTCACAGATCTAGTTACCACCAAGATACAAGCCAGAGCCATGGTGTCAGAGTTCCTCAGGATGTGGAGCCCCGGATGTGGACCTCTTCATGACTCGGACATTCGTGCCACACCAGATACATGCTCAGTACCCACTGCCTGCAAGCACTGTGATAAATGATTAGGAAGTGACAGGGACAAGATGGCACATAGGTCTCGAGGATCCTTACTACACAGAGAAGGGGACAGTCAGCCAACAGGAAGTGGCATGCACAGAGCAGGTCACCACCCTGGGAAAGCCAGTGCTATGAGAGCAGGAATAATGTCTGCTTATTTTCTTTGACTGTGGGAAGCAACCCATTTCCTTCTTTCTTCCTCTCCACAGGAGGCCACGATAGCTTTGCATCCATTCTGTCTTCCCTCTGCCCTCCTCCGCATAGCTGCCCCTTCCACTCCTATCCAGGGCCACCCCTTGTTCCCAGGCAGGAGCTACAAAACCCTCTTCTTTCTGTTTGCTTCTTTTTCAGTACACATTGGTCACACCGGCATACTCATGCCTACAGACACACTTTGCTCATCCCCACTGCCCCTTCCTCCTCTCTCGGGATCCCTTCCTCTTCTCTCTAGTCTTTCTACTTCCACATCTCTCTTTCACAACCCTCCTGTTCTTAGCCATTCACAGCATCCAGGGGGCCACTTCTGAGCACATTCCTCATGTGCTTCTCCTGGTTCCAACATCTGAAGATGACGCTGATTAAAAGAAGACCCTGGCTTATCACATCTTAATTCACACAGCTCAGATGCTATATGACTGCAGGCGGCTCTCAGATGTCCATGGGCCTCAGTTTCCTCTTTTGTAAACTGAATAAAATGAGATAAGATTCTTCTGGAAGAACTCCCATCTGGATTTGACATCCTGTGAACTTAAGAAACCCGTCTATCACATTTTTAAGTGTCACCTAAGAGTTTGGTCAGTGAAGAAAGATTAGAAGATGCACATCTGCTGCCTTTGAACACACCCATCTGTCCGTACTAGTGACATCGCTGCTTGCAGTGAGACTGGGAGGCCACTAGGCCAATGTGCCCTGAACCTCCTAGAAACAGGGTGTCCAGAGCTGAGTCCAAAGCTGCCGTTTTCTCAGAGTGCACTCGAAATCAGGAGATTCTCAGGTGCTTTAGGTTTGTGGGTGCTACCCAAGTGGACAAACTCGCATGAGTCCATGACTAGCAGGTTTTATTTCTGGAGGAGGAACTTCTCCTCAGGGACCTGCTGCAGCTAGAAGGTGACAGTTAAAGGGTAGTGGGGTCCATGCCACTGGGACTGGAACTGGGACTGGCACTTCTCAGAGTTGCTGCCTCTGGAGTGATGCCCGGCGAGTCCCTCCTCTCTCGGAGGCCTCTTTCCACCACTGCCCAGCCACCTCAGTTTCATTTAGGGAGACAGAAAAGCCACTCATCTACACAGCTGGTTCTGAGAGAACGGTGCCGGGTGAGTACTGTGCCGAAGGGGACAGCCTCAGTAAAGTGGGGGGTGGAGCACGGTGATGCTGGACCCCTCCTGCCCCAGGGCTGCTTCTGGGATGACCACTGGGTTTACTGTGGACCTGGAGCTTCCTCTCTGCTGGACTGCACAGGCCCTCTCTCTCTGGCTGGTCAAAGGCCTGGATTCTCAATTTAGAAGCTAATTCTCGATCAAATTAGTCCATCTCAAAGATAGAATTAGAATCTGGGTGATGATTTGGAAAATACAATCAATTTAGTCCAATTGTTCTTGCATGTCAGCTCCATCCAATAATGAAGAATTCACTCCTCAGGCTCTAGTCCTGACAAGAAGCCATTATCCATGGCAGGCAAATGTGTCAGATACAGCATAGCAACAAGGTGGTGGAGGATCACTTATAGCCCCAAGGGAAGCTCCGGGGCTAGGCCTGGAGGAGGTCATGGCATGGCACAGGGTGACCAGATTCTGCTGAGGAAGACTTGACCAGAGCATGAAAATGCATGTCCGCAAAGTCAGTCACAGAGGGGCCCAGGTTGGCATGATGAATCTATCTGGGTCTCAGCTTCCTAGGATCTGGCCAAGTGTCTACCTGTGGAGCTACATCCAGGATCACATAAGCGACACAGTTCATGTGAAAACTTATTCATTCATTGTAATGAAGATTTGCAAGATCTGTCTTTGGTAGGTATCAAGGCATGTGCCCAGCACTGCTATAAATGAGAGAGCTGCTTTGGTGAGCAAACACAGTCTGGGCCTCCACAGAACCCACATAAAATCACACATGGGTGATAAACAGTAGAACCGATGATGGCGGTGGTGATGGTGATAAGGATGGCGACAACAGGTGCCCCCCATGGAGACACTGTTGTCTGCCAACTGACTATAATGTGCAGTGAAGGAATCTCTCATTGCTCATCTGGGCTATGAACTAAGAGAGATTAAAATGCTTTTGTGTGGAGCAAACACTATACATATTTTATGAAATACATTTCTCTGCCTGTTTAATTGTGGGATCTTCAAAAGAGGTGTGGAGATTCTCTGCTTACCACAGGAATGAACAGACGGTCTTCAGCCACAGAGGCCCTGGCCACTGCCATGCCCCAGCTCTCCAGACTTGCTAGGTCAGTGCACACAGGAACGCTGGGCCAGACATTGTGCCCTGGGCAATTTGTTTCTTCTCTGGGCCTCAGTGGACCCTGTGATAAAGTTAATGTCCATTCTCCCATTGCTTAAGTTTTTTCTCACTAAGTTTATCACAAATAAGTCTACTAAGATTTACAAAGGTGGTATCATTTTACCACAGAATGAAGACAAATGTTGTTAGAAAAGCTGTCCCAGAGATGCATGCTGTGTTTCAAGAATTGATTCCAGTGGTCTCCCCAAGCACATACACATCTAGACAGTCCTATAACCTGAAATGTGCACCTTCCAGCCCACTTCCCACCCCCAGGTGTCTGCAGTTCTGGACACATTTCCAAAGTGGGAGTCTGCTGGGCTCTACTCAGTAGTCTGTGGGTGACAGAAGACAGCGTGGCCTAGGAGATGGTCTTGCAATTACCCATCTTGGACTGACAGACAAAGATCATTAGTCAAAATCTTGTCTAGATTCATCAGAACACCAATGATCCAAGCCCAGGGCCTCTTTTCTAGACATCAGAATTTAACTCTTTGAAACCCTGTTCTCAAGTTTTGTTAGTGGTACTTTCCTCACATACAAACAATTTTAACTTGATATGAGGAACGCTGGGCCAGGACTTCACCATTCCACAACATACTTCCCAAGATGTCAACTGCTAACAAGCAGACATCCTTTAAATGAGGAAGTGGGATGAGAAGGAAGAGTTGAAAGAGTACAGAAAACTACTGATTTTTAAATATATGTTCAGAAACTGAAGATATTTAGATATGTAGATACTACCTAGTTTCTAGAATTCATATTTTCTCGTCCTCCCCTCTCTTTCTGTCCCTCACATGCACACATGCACATGCGCGCGCACACACACACACACACACACACACACACACACACAGTTATCCTTCTGTCCTGCCCATTCCAGGCAGACATCATGGCCATGGCGTTCCATCCTCTTCACATTATAGAACATTACACCACACTCCACACACAGAAACTGGCATACAAGAGAAAATGGACCTGCTGTCCTTGATCCTGCCCAGCCCCCTCATCTGGAATGTAGCCTTCTCAGCCACTTCCTGCCCTCTCTGAACTCACTGTTACTGCATGTCTGCATTGTCTACTGGTCACATTAAAGGAGATCACGTCTTCTTCAAAGAAACACAACTATCAGACCTGGGAGAGTCCCCACTGGTCTTCAGCCTGGCTCCACAGCGGGATGCCCTCCTGCCAAACCCAAGCTGGCCTCCCCCACGCAGACGCTGCTCGGTCCAGATGCGGGAGCATGTGCCCTGCCTGAGTGGTGCTGGCCTCGGTGCTGAAACACAGGCGTGCGGGTGTGTGAGACTGAAACCAGCATTACTAAGGATTTGGGGTGTTTGCTTTGCTGAATGGTGGATTAGAGACCAGAAAGCCCAAAATGACCATCCATTACCAGAAAACAGAGCTAGAGAATTAGAACTGTCAGATGTGTGCCCAAACCCAGGGGGCCCTATTAAAGCTCTCCCCAACACGGCTGACCCTTCATCCCTCACTAGGCCGCACGAGGACAGATGACCAGTTACCCTACAGAGACTTGGAGGCTTCCAGGCTGGAAGTAGCCACCAAATAAAATGTGGTTTTCCTGGTTCTGGGCATGGGTGCCGCTGCAGAGGCCCTGGATAACTGTCTGGGTAGTCAGCCCAGGACTGTCCCCTCTGGGGACTCAAGGAAGAACCAGTTTGTGGCCTGCTGAGAGCACCTTCCAGAGCTCTGAGTGGACTTGCTCCACATGTGTTCCTGATACGCGAGGAAGGAAGGATCAACCCCCAACATTCAATACTCTTCCCATTCACGAGTCCAGACTTCTACTTTCTCACTTCTCAAAAAGCCTGACAGGTGAATTTGTCTCATGAAGCCATCAGGGCCCATCAGGCTCCTGCCCTCAGCAGTCCTTCAGGAAGTATGCACTGTGGCCTCTCCTGTCTGTCTTAGCACATGGTACAACCACAGGCCTGCAGGCTGAGGAAAGAACATCCAGGTCCACGGGACGAGTGTGCCTCTCCCCAGTGTCAGCCACATGTGGGGCTCCAGAAGAAAAGGAGGAAGAGATAAATGAAGCCCTAGGCCAGAGGGAGCTTGAGAGGGAAAGAACCCAGCTTCCAGTATACTGAGCCTCTTCTCAAACTTTTTATTACTGACTTTGTCTTTCGGTGTGTGCCTTATCACCCTAGATCTGAGTTTGTATCCACCTCTCAGCCTTCTCTTCCTCCTCTCCATCCTCCCAAAAATCATTAGAAACCAGACTTTTTCAAGTGGTAGCAAAAAATATCCACAGGCAGCCTAGCACCACTTGCTCTTGTCTCCCAGTTTTTGCATGTGCACTAGCCAGTCCAGGTCAACACGAATCTCCAACAACCTGGCCTCAGTCTGCCTCCTCCTGCCCTCAGAAGAGTCCAGTGGAAAGCTGATGGGTCAGGCAGACAGTGAGGTTGAGACACAGATGCCTCGGGCTCGAGGGAGCCATGAGCTGGAAGCAGGAGCTAGTCTTTCATTTCTGCGTTTTCAGCCAAAGTTAGCTCAGAGAAAGGGGGATGACTGAATGAAGAAAGGAAAGAAAGAAACCAAAGCACCTGTGCTTTGGAAGTCTCAGAACACCTTGGTTGTGTCTTCACATAGAGAAAGAGAGTGGGAGGAGTCCAGTTCACCCATCACCTCAGCTGTGGAAGGGAGTCAGGAAGGAAATTACACAACTACATCCATCCTATTTATCAAACAGCTTCTCCCCACAAGACTCGAGGTCAGTCCTGTACACAGGTCTCACACTGGAAAAAAGAGAATGTCTTTCTTGCCACACACCAGCCTCATTGTGCCACTGCTGTCTGCTAGCCTGGGTCCAGGGTGACCTCTTTAAAGACATCTTCCCTCAGCCTGCTTGTGGTGCTCTCTTACCCGTGACCTATTAGACCCAGCCTGTCACACTCAGAATTCACGAGTGTTTTGCGTGTTGGTCTCTGACTCACACCAACAATCAGCCCCCAGGGATACTCGGCCAAAGGGTCTGGAGCTCAATCACATGATCAAAGACCAACTTTGTTACTCACTTAGCATGAGGCCTTGATTAAGTTGCCTAAATACTTTGCCCCAGATTGCTGACCTACAAAATAGAAACCATAATAGAAAGTTACCATCCCTGAAAGCTCCTAAATAACCCTCACATTACAAATTCAGTTAGCGCACATGGAGACTTAGAACAACACCTGATATACACAGAGGGCCCAGTTGAAGTTAACCATCCTGGAGGCTCAGTCCTCTCTCAAAGGCTCAGTATCTACTGAGGAAATAAGGAAAAGCATGTACATAGAAAGAAGAGCTGCAGAGACTTGCAGAACTAAGTGTGATGGGCCTGTGATCCCTGAGGGTCAGGAAAGCTGAGGGAAAGAGCAAGAGCCTCAGATCCCTGAGAAGCTTTAGGGAATCCTGGAGCAGACTCTACAGAGTGAGGCTCCTCACTTGTTCTCAAAAGGTCAGATGACATCCCAGTCTTGTCCCAGAGATGCCCTCCCTGAGGACCAGGGCTCTGCACCTCTCAGGCTGCACTCAGCCACAGAAAGCAAAGCTCATGGACTGTTAGATGACACTGTGCTCCACAGCCACACACCAGCGCTCTTCCAGGGATGGGGCACAGGATGAAGGCAGGAAAAGAGGCAAGAGAGCAGGACAGAGAGTCCTGCCACCTGAGAGCCTTCTCCAGTTTGCCATCGACAAACAAGGCTGCATCAACACCCGACATAGCAGACAGGAGCCCCAAACTCAGCCACCCACACATGTACCACCATGAGGAGGCACAGGCAGCATTCCCAGGGCTCCCTGGTGGCCGGGTCTCTCACTGCAAGGCTTTGTGTCCCAGCCTGGGCACAGTGGGTGAGCACGTGCGCTGCATGATGGCCGATTCCTCCTTGGGCCTTTCTGTTCTCCTCAGCAAATCATGGCTGCAGAGTCCCTGTGGAGGGGAGGACGTGCATAGCTCTAAAAAAGGAGGCCCCAGCAAGCATGTCAATAAGATGGCAGCCTGGGGGCTGGGGCCAGAGTACAGGCAAAGACAGCTCCACTGTCCCTCCCAGGGCATCAGGGCTTCAGCCCAGAGGGAGAGACTGGCCCTGAAAGACCGTCACAAGGCTGAGCTGACAGAAGTTCCTGACTGAAGGGGCCAAAGGCAGACAGAACCAGCTAGGGGAACAATGAACTGATAAGGGTGCGCTAATTGTTATTCGTATCAAAGTAGGGTACAGGTGATTTGGAGAAAACCTACAGACTCTCCCAGATGTTCTGCCAGTTTTGCATTGCAGATGATGCTTTTATGGGACCCTTCGGGGACTCTGATTATGGGAACTGGGCCAACCCAGAGCGGGGGCAGGGCTCAGTCCTGCTTAACTACACAATAAACACATAACGGCTTGTCCCAGAGGACAGACCCGGGCTTTGCATACTAAACACACTGGTGCTGGGCTTCGGGGGCCTCTAAGAAGAGGGGCTGGCTCCTGGCAGAGGAGGAGGAAGGGGGGAAGATCAGTTATTCAGGGACACCTGGAGCCTGCTCCAGATGTTTGGATCAAGGGCCAAATCGGAGGCTGTACCAAATCCAGATGTGGAGTGGATATCCCCAGACATGAAGAGGCTACACAAAGAAACTGAGAAAAGGAGGGAGGTTGCAGCTCCTGGTCAGACCACCTGGGGTCCCCACTGGGGACTGCTGCTTGTGTGGTACAGCTGGTGAGAGTGTGCATACATGTGTGTGCATTTGTATGTGCACAGCTGCCTTAGGAGAGGATGTTTGTGGGGATTAGTTTTGGTGCACTCACATGTGGATCTAGCTTCACGTGCATGCTTTGTGTCTACATAATGTGCATGTGTGCATGCGTGCACGTGCGCGTGTGTATCCATGCACTTGGGCTGTTGCCAAAACTTGCCACAGAAACAAATGGCAGACTATTTTCTCTTTACTGAGCCTTCTCATTCTAATTTAAATCTCACATTATTCTTTTAAATTGGCATTAAAAATTAATATTTAAAAAATTCCATAAACAGAGCCTGGGGCTAAATTGCAAGACAGGTCCCTAGCAAGGGGTTTTATTATCACCATTGTTCCTTCATGATTAGCGAGATGAGGCTTCCTGCCCTCCCTGCTCCAGCTGCTTGAGCTCCCAGGAGCTGCAGGGAGGGCACTGCGGGCCCCTGTCAATAGCATCCCAAGTCCACAGCCTCTTTGGACCGGGAGGCCACTTCACACAGCCGTTCTCTGGCTGAGAAGCCAGACTGAAGAAAGACTTCGGCCCCGTCACATAGCTGCTCCCTTCAGGAGTGACCAGAACGTGGGCACCCTCACTGCCTGCCCTGAGGCAGCCCTCAGGAGCGGAGCCTGCTTCTGCTGGTAAAACTTTGGTTGGAACCAGACAGTCTCCAAAGGTGACACTGCCCAACTTGCTGATTCTGTGCCTGGTTCCAGCTGGCTCGGGAAGGAAGAGGCAGCACCCTGGGCCTGGTCTCTTCTGCAGGAGCACCATTTTCTGTTCTTGCAACCGCCTGCCAGTTGATGTAGAGTCAGGGAGAAGCGGAGAAGGAGGGAACATAAGAAGGAAAATGCGGTCCCAGGAAAGGTTCTTTTAGTAGAGTCTATAGGAGCCGGGCCATCCCACTGGGGGAGGAAGAGGCACAGCAGGGATGGCTGGGATCCATGCTTTATTAGGAGAAGGCGGAAATTATCCTGCACTGAAGCAGGAGGTGCTCAGGTTAGATCTGGAGGAACTTCCTTACTGTTGAGGACTGTTGTGCACAGGAAAAAGGGAGGGAGAGAGAGGGCCTGCTGTCCTTAGAGATCCCGGTTAATTATGTATTCTGATGTCTGTGTAGCCTCTGTCTCACCTCAGGGTTTTGACTGGTGTGTGTGATTGTGGAGCCTCCACCCATCCATCCCATCGCCCATACCCAGAGGAAGGACCAGGGCCTCCCCCAACCCAGAGAAGGTGATGGGAAAGAGGCCTGTGGGAAGCCCTGACATCCTGCCAGAGCCCGACGGCCCTGACGGGACCCGGTCTGATGTAGACTTTGGAGTCCAGGCTCTACCCTGGCAGGTGGAGCACAGCGCATTTGGAAACCTCTCCCTACCTCTGCATATGCACACAGCATTGCACACTTTTGCAGACATCCACACAGACTCTTGCGACACAGACCACCTGCTCACAAATATAAGGCGTTTCTGGGCACACGCAGACGGCCTCAGAATCCTGGGGCCAGTGCACTGCCCTGGAGGAGGGGGCAGGATGCTCACACTGGAAGCTAGACCTGCACCTTGAAGATGGAGCAGCGCCCACAGAAAGCCGCCCCCGGTCACACCTGGGGACTTCCGTTCAGCCCCATGCAAGCAGCCCAGAATCCCGACGAGATACCACAGCCCCTTGGCCTCCTCCCACTCCAGGGTGCCTGCAGCCGGCGAGGGGCTGCACCCTCCCCGTTTTCCAGCTCTGTCTCCGGGTCCCCTAGAACCGCCCCCCAGCAGCCCGGCCCGTAAACAATCACCCTTTGAGAGAGGCTGCCAAGCCGGGCGCCAGTAGCGGCCAGGGTGGAGGCGGGGTGCCCGGGCGCGGGCAGGGGCCAGGCTTTGCTGGGGAGCCGAGCTGCCTCCGAGGGAGGGCGCGCGCTCGCGGCCCGGACGGGGTAGATGATACCAATCTCGGGGGGTCCTGCGCGCGGCCTCCTCGCGCCCCCGCCTCGGCTGGCGAGGTTGGTTCCGACCGTCAGCGCGGGTCCCCGGCAGCTCGCGCGGGGGGCGGGGAGGGAGGCGGGGCGGAGGCGCTGTCACCGCCGGGCTGCACCGCCGCTGAGGGCGCCCCGGCTGCCGGCCCGCCCCCACCTCCCGCGGCCCCTCTGCGCCCCCCGCGCCCCTCCACCGCCTCTGCCGCCTCCGCCGCCGCCGCGCCACAACCGCGGGCCGGGCGAGGGCGCGCGATGAAGGGGCCCCCGGGGGCCCCGATCCTGAGAGTCCCCGGGGAGTGCGGCCCAGGGCGGCAGCTCGAGGGCGCCAAGGCCGGGGAGTAGCGCCGCCCGCATGGACTGCGCCCCCGGAGACCCCCTACTCGCAGCCGGAGACCCCCTACTCGCAAACGGAGACCCTCTATTCGCCACCGCAGGTCAGTACCCCCGCCCTGCTGCCCGCGTGCACGGAACCCCTTTATGTGTCCTCAAACCCCACGCCACTTCCTCCCGGGTGTGCGCGTGGCGTGTGTGTGTGGTGGAGTGTATGTGGTGGTGGTGGTGGTGGTGGTGGTGGTGTGTGTGTGTGTGTGCGCGCGGGCTAGTGTGTGCGCGTGTGGTGCACGCGAAGAGGACGCCGGAAAAGGGACCGAAGCAGGGAGGCCTTGCGCGGAGGGGCTGCTAAACAAACCCTGGATGGACGCTGCCTGCGGTCCTCCGCCCGGGAATGGGGGAGAGCTGGTACTGGCCGCGCCTAAGGATCCTCCAGCTCTGCTCTGCCGGCCCCTCGCCGCCTCAGCAGGTGGTTCCTATTCGCGGAGGAGGATGGGCCAGCAGCCCCCTGCCCACCTCTCCTCAGCAGTCCCTTGCAGACTGGGGCTTTCTTCCAGCATTCAAGTGAACTCTCCCTGGGGGACTGGGTTCTGCAGCTCTTTAGGGGCTGCCGAGCCCCTGGGAGGTGGCAAGAGTGCCAGAGGCTCTGGGGACCTTCTCGAGCCTGGGCTGAAGGAACCCAGGCCCTCTTTCTCTCCCTTCCCTCCTAACGGCTCAGGCCTGAGGACCTCTCTCTCCAATCAAATAGGCAACTTCAAAAAAGAAGTGGAGTGTTGAGCCCGGGGAAGGGAGCACTGGATAGGGCAGTGCTAGGGAAAGGGCTGGACAGCCTCTTTCTAAGTCCAGACGAAGACAGACCGAGCGCACACACAGAAGTGGACTGGTCTTGACTCCCTTCCCCTTTTCCCTTCTCCCGCCAGCCAGCTAAGACACTGTCACTAGCTAGATGGCTTCTTGTGGGAGCGGGAGCCCAGGGACTTCAGGGGCTTCCAACTGCACAGGACCCTGGAAGGGGCCTCGGGCAGATGCAGCTCATCCTCGCTGGTGGGAGCAGCTCTGTGTGGGCATTAGTCTAGGTGGGGGCTGGAGAGGTCTGCCAGGCATGGCCTGACACACTGTCAGGCATGGCTGGGTAGACGCCTGGTGTACAGCTGTAATGTTGTTACTCTGTGTTTGTGCAGAAACCCAGCAGTGCACTTCCTAAGTTGCTGGGCTCTGGGGCATATAGCTGTGTGAGACCGCTGCTTTGCAGCTTGCTCCGGATGTCTTCTGCCCCTGTTCCCCCACTACCTTCAAGAGTCACTGCGAGTCGAGCCGTTCCCCCGCAGTGGTCCCTGGCTGAGCTGGTGACCCTTATCTCTTTCTGGATGAAGGCTGCTCCTGTTAGATCCTGTTGGGGCTTCTCTGTCCAGGCTGTGGCCAGCATCCCGAAGGGTTCTGGAGCTGCGTGTCATTTTCCCTCCACCCCTTTGCTAGCTGGGGCAAACGAACCAGAAACTCAACATATGTGTGCCCTGTCTGCCCCAGAGCCAGTGCCCATGGCAAATTCCCAGAGGCTCAGGAACCATCCGAATTCCAGGGCACCGTCATCACCCGGGTGATGGCTTGCATGTGGGCGTATGCTTCCTAACGAGGGGCAGGTAAGTCACCGAGGGACATGGCTCCTACAGCAGGATAGGAGTCTGTGGTCCAGACCCAGGGCTCCAGAGCAGCCCATTTATTGGACTTGGGCTTCTGGGTAGGCTTAGCTTTTCCCACAGTAGTACTTTAGGGGAGAAAGGAGCCCAACACATTCTTCTGGGGTGGGGCCCTGGTTGGTGAAGCAGGTCAAGAAGTCTAGGGTCAGACCTGAGGGAGACTCATGGGCCAGAAGCTGGGGATCTGGAAAGGAAGCCTGGTCCTACATGGCTGGAAGCAAGGTTCAGGGCTAGAGGCCCGAGTGCCCCTCCCTGCTAAGGACTGGGGAGAGGCCAGCCCTTAGAAAAAGGAAGAAGCTGTCTGAGCAGAGGCAAAGGTGCAGAATAGCAGGCTGTGAACTCCCCAAGCCTTTTACCGGCAGATGTCCTGTCCTATAAGTGCCTCTTCAAAGAGCACTGCACAGTCAAGCGCTCTGAGGAATGCTAGGTTGCCCCAAAGGCAAGGGGAGCACTGTGAGTCCAAGAGTAGAGTTCACAGGCCTCTGCAGCAGACCTGTCCCCCATGCCAAGGGTGCTACTCCTACTTCCAGCCTCTGCCACCCTCCTGGTCCTGGAATCATGTAATGGGAGACATGAGGAAGCAGGCCTAGCACCCGGGGAAAGGAGAAGAGAAGCCCACCCACCTAAGCCCCCAGGCCTGAAGACCAGCCAGGAGCCCCTACAGACGCCAGTCCCCTGGACTTTAAGGAAAAAACCAATGCCCTCTAAGCCCTGGTTTCCTGACACTCTGTAACCTGAGGAACCCTCATCTCACCAGACTGTTTTAGGTGAAGTACTAGATGAGTGTTAGTTTATTTTACCCACTCTGCTGCCCTCCATCCTCCCAGAACCCTCGAGGCTCTGAGATCAGGACTAGTGTTCTCTGACCAGGCCAACGACACCACCAGTTCCAAGCAGTCCCACCTCCCACCTCACCTCATTGACAGGTCACACCCTGGACTCTGCACCTAGCCCACAGGCCCAAGGAACCTAGAGAAACTCAGCTACAGAAGGGCAGTCTTCCAGTCTAGTCTTGGTGAAATGTAATCGTTCTACTTTTCCAGGGCATGATTATTTAAGAAATCCATGAAACATAAAGATTCCAGGTCCGTGACTGTATTGTCTGTGAAAGGGGCTGGACGGTCAGCAGCCACACCTGCCGTGTGCCAAGCTCCATCCTGGCTTCTGAGGACACAAGCGTCAAATAACCCAAAATCAGTGTTTTCGATTTAGCCTTGGAAGGGTTATGTGGGTTGCTTTTTTTTCTGCAGCTACAGCATATTTACTTTTCTAATGAGGTTTAGCTCTGCCCAATATTAAAATGAGTATGTGTTCCCCACACACACCAGCTGACAGCAGCGCAGGAGGCAGCCTTGTGCCAAGTGCCTGGCAGGGATGAAGGCTTTGCCACCACCAATAAACCCTGAAATGGAGAGATGAAGTCTGGCTGGAGAGTCAACTGGACTGAGGAGTGACCTTGCCCCCAGGCTGTGGTGTCCTGGCTGAACCCAGATAGGCAGGGCCTATTAGCCAGTCATCTGCTCACATGACTGCCGGAAGGGAGAAGGACAGAGAGTCAGCAACCCAGCAAGAAGGTGTGGCAGGGACATGGAGAGGGAAGCTGTGTGGAGACCCCAGGCCCTTCTATCCTCCAGCTAGCTGTTGGCAGACTGGGCTCCTTCCAAGGGCAGCTGGAAGTTTGAGCCCCAAGGCAGGAGTCACTCTTTATGCCAGGGCTGGGGCCACGGACTGAACACCGAGGTGGGCAAGCTGCTTCACTGCACTGTAAGCAGCACCGTAGCCCCTCCTCCCCTCGTCCAGGGCTCAGCAGCCACGTGTGGCCGGCAGCTGCTGTCTGGACAGCCAACAAGACCCTTCCCAGACTGGACGGATGTGGACAGCACAGCTGCCACTCCTCCTCCATAGAAGGCTTGGCAGGGTGACTGAAGCCAGGATGGCCAGACGTGGGCCTGGCTCTGCTGCCTACTAGCTGTGTGATCTTGGAACACTGTGTCACCTTTCTGGTCCTCCAATTTCTCCTCTCGAATGAGGGTGATAACAGGATGTCGAGGAGGGACTGAGTCATTCCAGTTAATGGGGCTAATTGTTCAGAACATGCAACACCAGTTGTTTTCTATTTTTTATTTGAAAATAGAAAGCAATTTGTATTAATTCACTTTTGTAGCAATTCACTGAAACATTTACTGAGCAACCTACTCAGTACCAGGCTGCCTGCCATCAGCTATGACCTTGCTTACAACTCATTCTGTTTGCCAGCCTCAGTTTCCCCTCCAGTGAAAGGCATAGGGCCAGATCATAACCTCACAATGTGCCGGGCCCTGCGAGATCCCTGAGACTAGGAACGTATCTTCCTTGTTTGTAATTGGATGCTACGAGAAGGACCTGAGGTACATGTGATGCGAATTCTGCTTCCTGTCTATACTTACCAAAAAAAGAAAAAGGAATTCTGAAATGCCATAAGATACAAGCGCAAGCTGAGCGGCACTCTGCTGGCACTGTGCTGTACAGTACTAGAGGAGGGGCTATGCAGGGCTCCAGCAAAGGAGCCAGGAGGCTGAGGTGGGGGCAGGCTGCTGGCTGGACAGGACCTAGGGCAGCCAGAGTGTCCACCGTGGGACATCCCACGGGGCTCAGCTTGCTCATCCAAAATAGGAAGGGCCTGAGCCGAGGAGCCTCACCCACCCAGAGAGTCGCACTCTTTCACTTGTGTTCCCGACATCCAGGGACTGGAGGGGTGAGCAGAGGCTGCCAGCTGAGCTGCCAGCAGTCCGGAGGATCTCAGGCCCAGACCACCGAGCCACGCCCTCAGCTCCCTACTCCTTCCTCTGCAGCAATTGCCCTGCCTGTGGGCAGGACAGAAAAGTGCAGGGACTTCAGGGGCAGCCTTTCCCACACTTTATGCCCACTAATCCAAGCAAGGGAGGAGCAGGTGCATGGCACAGAGTTGGCCACGGGGCCATGCAGCAGGCTAGCTCCTCGAGGCCATAGGCAAGATCAAACACACACACACACACACACACACACACACACACACACACATGACCTTAAGTAAATGAGTCACATCTGCACCACTCCGGCCAAGGAGTACAGCTGGCATGGAGTGATCAGACTGCCAGCTGGCAGGACCCTCAGTGGCTTGAGATTGTGGCTTTGAGGTCACCTGGCTAGACTTAGAGCCTTGACTGTCCAAAGAAATCTGAGGACCGGTCACCCCCTCATTGACCCAACACCCTTGCAAATCAGAGCTGCTCCCCAGCAGGGTTCTGTGTCCTCTGGGAGACACTGCAGATGGATGGACGAAGGGACAGAATAAAGACGCGAGGGTGGTGTGGCTGCGGAAGCCTCCTTCCTGGCCACCGTGGGCCTGGAGCTCTGTGCCCTTGCTGCCTGCTCTCCACCCTGTCACTCTTCCCTCTCCCCTTCATGACACCCACAGAGGACCCTGCTTGTTCCACAGGGAAGACACGGCCTGTGGAGCAGAGGCCCAGGACTGTACTCCTATCCTGCTTAAGTTGACAAACAGCCTCAAGGTCTCTGGTTTTCTCTATTCATCAGTGTCGGAACTTCAGCTAAAGTATGACACTTCTAACTCATCACGTGTCAGTATGGCTTCTCCCACTTGTAAATCTCCCACTCTCCTGTTCTTTCTCCCCCTTTCTCCCTCTTCTTTCTTTCTCTCTCTCTCTCTCTCTCTCTCTCTCTCTCTCTCTCTCTCTCTCTCTCTCTCTCTCCCCAAGAGGTCCAGTTGCTCCCAGTCCACACCACTTCCCACATCCCAGCTGCCACATGGGGTGCACATCTCCCTAGTGCCCATGTAGCTCTTCTAAGGGGGGGCTTCTCTGGTGTTCCCTGTGCCTCCCTTCTCATGGCGATGCCCAGGTGACAGCTCAGGAAAGGACAGGGTGTCCCCCAAGCCAGCCCATGGTAAGAGAGCCCATGATGCCTCTTCCATGTCTAATAGGCCTTCAAAATGACAGGCTTCTATTTTTTACTGTGGTAAAGACCATGTGAAATGACCATCTTACTGTGCATCCCTGAGCAGGTCAGCATCGTCCTCACGTCCAGCACATTCACAAGGTGAGAAACAGGCGCAGGACTTGGGAAACTCTGTTCCTAAGAATTAGCTCCCCTCTGCCTCCCAGCCCTTCTGCCTCCATGCTGCTTTCCATCTCTAAGCTTGACTGTTCCCATTGCTCATGTGAGCAGTCGTCCGGGATTTGTCCTTTTGCAGCTAATGCTTACATGCACACAGTCCTCAGAGCCACCCGTGTGGTGGTGTGTGTCAGAACCCCTTCCTGTCCAGGCTGAACACATGCTGGCACCCATGCTGTTTAGCCGCTCTTCCAGTGGACAGGTCCTCTCTGCCTCCAGGCTTGGAGGGAAAGGTGCTCCCCTGCTCGGGGATCCTAACCCTGAGTCCCCTGAGCAGTCTGCTTAGAGTGAAGCCACGTGTCAAGTGTCCTGGGAAAACAGAGTGAGCAGCTATTGACCTGCTATGTGCTCAGGCCTCTGTGTGTTCCCTCTGCCCACCCTGTGCAGGGAGCGTCTTCAGCTGCCCAGCACATGTGACAGCCCCGGGGTACCTGCCCCGTGCTGGTCCTCTAGGTCTGAGCAGCTCCCTGGTGCACAGACAGTGGGGAAGAGAGACATACTAGCCAGCAGACAGCTGCCCATGCCTCTCACTCCTCTGCTGCCTCTGTGGAGCCTTAAGTGTGAAATTGCTTTGGGGCAGTAGCCCTGGAGACCCGAGGAAGCCCCCACAGGGTCCCTGGTGTGTGGCAAGCCTGCCTCGAGCGTTTGCTTTTGATGTTCCAGCTCCATCTGGGGGATTGGTGATCCGTAGCCACCCTGCAGCTTGCCATATATTATATGCCCGTGAAACATATAGATAGTGTCGGCACAGTCTACTGCCTGTGGGACTGAGATTTAAAACCCCTCCGTTCATCATGTCCACACCTGCTGTGCTTGCAGGGAGGGGCCGCCACCACCCAGCTCCCAGCACCAGCAGGCCGTGTTCCTCAACCCCTTCACCCTTTGCCATAACTGTTTCCCTTCCTGGCTGTAGATGAGCTGCTGCCCCAGGCACGGATGCCAGGGCAAACCCAAGGTCACAGAGGGAAGGGGGTCCTCAGAAGTGGGAAGGGGTAAGAACAAATGTTCCAGGAATCTGCTTCTGAGAGAAAAAGCAGGAAGTGGCAGTGTCAGGGATCCCTGCCTTGGAGCTCAGCTAGCTTGTCTTGGGGATCTGAGAGCTCTGGAATCAGAAGACGAGGGGTCATGTGGCCTCCGGAAATCCGCAGCCTCCTACATCAGTGTTCCCTAAGTGGACTGGCCTATACAGGGGTGGGGGAAGGGAAGGTACATCCTCTAGGAGATGTCAGAACACTGGGGCAGGTGTGCTGTGGTTCAGCCTCTCCATTCCAAGCCTGAGTGCCACCTCGGAAGCTGCCCTGAGGCTAAAGGGGGAGAGTATCTGCAAGGGGAGGCTAAGGAGGGGGAGAGCCAGGCCAGAGCACCAGACTCTCTGGAGCACCAGTCTTTGATGCATGCCAGCCAGTCCAAGCTTCATCCTACCAGAAAAGCTGCCTGGTGGCCACAGGAAAAACAAGGTCCCACTTTTCACCATCTCTTTTCACTACCACTGGGGTTTGGCTGAGTTTCATAATGAAGTGGTGGAGGTGGCTGTCATTGCAGGCATGTATAGTGCTATGAGCACAAATTCTCCCTCCACTGATTCCAAAGCAACTCTGTAGGAATTACAGGTGGGAAAACTGAGTCAGAGATATTGGTGAAGCTCCTGCTTTATGTTGAGCACCTCACAGCTTGGGCACTATGGATGAATGTGAAAACCAGCAAATGTGTGTGGCAGTTCAGGGGCTGGATCAGAGGAGAGTGAATGGAAGACAGGAGAGAGGTGGTGGGAGGCCATGGTGTGGCTGGGTCCTGACGTGATCCCAAGGAGCTGGGCAGGTGAGGGTGGGTCAGTCCATCTGCCTGATTGGTCCATACCTTGTGTCATTTCCTGGATAGGCCCTGTGCCCATTCACCAGTAGAATGTGGCAAAAACAGGAAGCTGTCCCTCTCTTGGTTATTTTGTGTGGTGAGCGACTCCAGCTGGCTGTGGCTAGATGGGGTGACAGGCTGTGATGGGGAAACCGCGCAGTAACATGCAGTGAGCAATGCAGCCCCATCCTCAGTCCTGCTTCTGCAAGGCAGTGGATTCTGCCAGAAGCCCAAGTGGGCTGGAAGCAGCTTCTTTGTGGCCAGCCCTGCAGATGAAAATACTGCCCAGACATCCTTTGCAGAGTCTTGAAACCCTGTGAGGCCAGTCCTGGCTTCCGAGCCATGGACACTGAGGAGATCCAGTGGGTGCTGTTTTAGGCACCCACAGATGTGGAATTTGCCAGAGCAATAGAAAATGAGTACATTTTTCTTCTTGGACATAGTAACATTCCCTTCTAAAAGCTGGCAGAGGCACCAGATAGGCCTAGAGCACAGCAGGGAGGCTAACCAGAAGGAGGCCGAGGAAAGAAGGGAGACACTTACCAAAACCAGAGCTCTCCTCTGATCCCAAATCGGCCAATGGGTTCTTTGCAGGGACTGTTCCCCTGTCCCATAAGCCCTCATCATGTTCCCCATTGTGCAGGCAAAGGCTGAGGGGGCTGTCAGTACGCTCCTGCTGCACAGCCGCCACTCAGCCACTGAACGCCTTCCCAGACATAGGCAATCGCCCTTCAGGACCCGTGACGTGCTGGCTTTTCAGTGGGCATCCTCCACGAGCCTGCTGGCCACTGTCCAGCTGTCTACAGTCCTCTCAGGTCTGTCTCTCTAGCTGCCCTCTCCCTCCCTGGAGAAGCTCAGCAGCAGGTCACTTACCTGCTGTGCCCATCCTGTGCAGGCCCAGCAGAAGTCAGGAAATCAGTGTCCCCAGGACAAAGCGCTGGATGCTTGCTCTCAGCCTATTCTGCATGGAGGCTGTGGAGCGAATGTGCGTCTTTCTGCCTGGAGACCATGAACCGCATGATTCAGGAAAATGCGGCAAGCCCAGCTGGGCCAATTTTTCTTCCATTCAAAGTCCTACCATGAACTAGAATGGACTTCCATTTGCAGAGAACCTCAATACACCAAAACCTAATTCTCATTACTCATAGACTCATAATCCAAATCTAATCCAAAGGCTGTTTCTTGGGAAATAGAAACCAAAAAATTGTCTAAAATACAAAAATTTAGTGAATTACATTCTCTGACACTGTCAGGCTGGAAGAAAAGTCAAGCACACAAGCAATCTTTACACCACACTATACTGGCATACTTCTTCACCCCAGTCCATGCAGGATTTTCTAGTTAAGGGAACAGGAACGAGATGGTAGGAGACCTGGAATATGCAATCCTTCCTATCAGAGCATCTGCAAGTGCCACCAGAAGGGGGCAGATATCCCTCAGTGCTGGGTGGGGAGGGACATGCATGCGGCCCTGTGAAAACCAGGATCCTTCCTCGCCCTTTGTAGGACTCTAGGGCTGATGGCCTGTGTGGGCAGAATAGGAACACGGCCCTGCAAAGTTAGAGTGGTCTAGCCTTGGGTGGTCCAGGAGACCCATAAAGCAGGACCCAGGAGCATGGGGAGGAAAGGGCAACTGTGCACCGAGGAGGTAGCTGGGTCATCCCAGGCCTCTGCTCACTTACAACATTGGAGCTTTAGGCTGATCATGCAGCCACTCTAAGTCTGTTCTTCCTGTGCAAGGTGGGGACAAGCTCCTCCTACCTGCCTCACAGGGCTAGGGAAACCATCAAGTGACTGGGTTTACAGAGAAGGAAGTCCTCCTGGCTCCATGTAAGACCCACAGTGAACTGCTGGATGTGGAGCTGGAGGCCTCAAGGCACTCCAAGGTTGGTGGCACAGGGAGTGGGTGCCTGTGTTCTGACCTCTGGCAGGGACTGGCGAGTCCAGGGCAGGAGTGCTGGCAGCTGGCAGCTGGGGCTGGGTTAATGAAGTATGGATTGACTGGGCCAGGAGCTGATTAGCTCTGGCATTGGGCTTTCCTTGAGCAGCGCCTGCAGAATCAATACTAATCCCTTGATCCCATTAGGGGCCCCTGTGGATCCCTGGGACAAAGTCTGTGCCTCCTGCTCTTTGCACAGTGTGGGGGCTGCTGGAGGGAGATGCTGAGGCCTGGCCACAGTCCCTAGCATTCTCTTATTTGACACATTATCCTCCAAGCCCTGGGAACTTTCCCCAGCTCCTCCCAGGAGGCTGGCTCAGGTCCTGCACAAAGAGGAGACTTGCGCCCTCTATCAGTGCCTAGTGGTGCAGACTCCTGGCTGGCCTTCACGCCATGCTGGGAATAGACCCAGGACCCTGCTGTGCCCCTGAGCCTCAGCCCTGGCTCTGAGGAACTTTCTTAACCCACCTCTCCAACAGCCTCAGCAGCTCATCTCACAACCCCACTCGTGGCCACCACTGGAGGCCTGATCACCCTGGCACTCAGATCAAGAAGCGAAAACATTTGCTCCCCACCTATGATAGGAGTGCTTGTTATGATGGAGTGCTGGGTACACCATGAAAAGGTGTGTTGATATAAGTGTGTTGTTTCTGTGAAAACTGGATTGAATGTTCTCAAAAGACACCATCAAATGAGCCCGGTAAAAGCATCCTCCAAATTAGGGGAAGACTGGGAAGATGATCACAGGCCAGCTAATGGGATCTTCACTCAGGCTGGCTCACAGCTGTCCCTCAGTCCTCCACTCCCTCCAATAAAGTCAGAGCTGGAAGCCATGGCTGGCACTGCATGAGGCAGGGACAGCAGCACCCATGGCCCAGTCCTGTCCTGGGCCAGCAGAGGGTGAAGGGCTGGAAGCCTGCCCTGCTGGATGGCTGCCCTTTGGAAAAGTGATCACACATGGACAGTCGTGGGGAAACCAACTATTAAATAATTGGCTCTTTAAAATTCCTTACATCGAATGTGTATGGCATGTGTCATTCTGAAAGAACCCGTTTCTGTGGGCTGTCCGATCAACCAGCAAAGTACTGCTCCAGTCCCACTGGGTAAGAAGGCTGCAACCATCCTGCAGATGCCTGGGTGGCATGGTGGGTCATGGGCTGGTCTGTAACTAGTCTGTATCATGCACGTGCTCATGTGCACACACACAACGCTCACACCTGACACACGCCTCATGCGTGCCATGCTTTGAGATGCCCTGTGCATACTGCTGCATAGTTCCCAGATTTAACATGGCAGCAGACCTGCTACATGCGTATAGATGCACAGTTATTCTTCCCCGAGTGGAAATTGGGCATGAGGTGGGTGGCAGAGGCTCTCCTCTGAACAAGGAGCAGGAAGAAAGTGCCCCAAGCCCACAGAGCAGCTAGCCTGGAGCCGCTGTCACACACTCCTGGAGTGTCCAGCCTTCCCGTGTGAGTCTGGAGAGCCCTTGCTCACATTCAGCCCAACACGCTAAAACCCACACAGAGATTCCAGTGTGAGGGTTTTCCCAAGCACGTCAATTTCCAGGCACATCAGCTCATCACAGTATTTTGTGGGGAGATTTACACCAGCCCTCTGGCTTTGTGCTGGCCCGGTTGCCCACCTTCACCTCGCCTGCCTTATTTCTCCGCCCACCCAGGGCCCTGATGGGAAAACAGAAAGTTCACTGGAACGCTCCCAACTTTAATGCTCTAAGATGGGGGAGAAGATCAAGGAGGATGAGCAGCAGGCCTCAGCTCCCAGGCGGGGCTGGTGGGACCTAGCCCTACCATGCCCCTCTGCTTCCTATCCAATGACTGTCCCCACAGGTCTCACCCTCTCTGCCCACAATGCAACTTTGTCTCCATCCACCAGAGGCTGTGAGAACACTGGCTGGGCCCGGGTCAGTCACAGCACCAGCATTAGCACTGGGGCAGCGAGGCACTACCCGAGAACCAGGCCACACACCCAACCCTGACCTCCAGAGGTTCTGTTCTCCTACAATACCCCTCCTTTGTGGCCAGGCATCTGCCTCCCCAATGTGGGGTTAGAGCCTCTCAGCCTCTCATCCTCCATGCTGCAGGCTGCTGTGGCCAAGGAGGGTGGCTTGTAAACTCTAGCCAAGGGAAGTGCTCAGCTGATGTACTTGTCCACCTTGAGCCGGCCCATCCCACACTTCTGGTGCAGAGTTCCCTGGTGGGTTCGGCTTGCAGCTGAAGGCAGACACCACACTTCATCCAGGCCCAGGCAGAAGCTGCCAGATACAGGAGTGGCCAGCCTGGCTCTTCTCAGAGCCCTGTCTCCCACTCTGAGTAAATGCAGCCCCAGCCCTCCGCCCTCTGCCCTGAGGAAGCACCAGTTCCCACAAGCCTGCCCACTGCTGGCCAGATACTTTTCTCACAGCTGAGGTGTGCTTTAGTCTACTAATAACTGCCTGGTAATCAGCTTTGCCATTTTGCCACTATACTTATAATAGCCTCCATTAAAGTTACGGCGTTTTCAAGCCATAATGGCTTCCAGAGTAATTAATGCACAACTGGGTTTATGGCTAAGTTTATTTTTAGAGCTTTTCTCACTCACCCTTTCCTCTCGTGGAGATTTTGACCAGAATGCTGGATGGGATCAGGAATTCCCTTGTGATTCCTTTGTACACTCCCTTTTCTTTGCCCCTGTATCTTTGCCCCTTGCTGTCAAGTCCAGGCATGAGCTAATATCCATGCTGCAGGTTGCTGTGGCCGAGGAGGGTGGCTTGTAAACTCTAGCCAAGGGAAGTGCTCAGCTGATGTCCTTGTCCACCTTGAGCCCGCCCACCCCACACTTCCGGTGCAGCCCGAGATTCGTGGTCAGGTCAAATTGTGGCTCCATCACTTCCTCTTTTACCTGGTGCCAGCTGCTCTCTCTGGCCTCCGAAAGCAGCTATAACCAGGGACCATAGCAGTCCAGGCATGCAGGCTGCTATGAGCACTGCCAGCCTCAGGGCTTGGGCATCAGATTCAGCAGGTGATCCCGTTGTCACTAACAGCCTCCAGTGCAGATACGCCATGGGCTGAGCAGGTATCAGCAGTGATGGCCATGGAATAAAGTGGCTATTCAGATGGGAAAGGATCATGAACAAGAAGAGGCTGACAGGGGCTCACCACAGGGGTCTTCACCTACTTCTTTGCTAAGCTTTCTCCTTCCTGGAGTTAGAACATTCCCCAAAACAGCAGATTGGGGCATGCTTCTTTCAGGCCTCTAAGGTAACAGAAGAAATCCTCCCAGATAGTACAGAAGGGCCAGACAGGCCCAACTTTCCTGTCTTAATGTGTTCTGCTACTATAAAGATGACCTGAGTTTGGGTAGTTTGCAGGGGAAAGATAGAGGTTTGGCTCAAAGTTCTAGAGGCTGGATGCCCCAGACAGGCCACAGTGCTGCTTCATGTCCCAGCAGAAAGCAGAAGCCAGCAGGGACAGCCTTCCTCAGCACACCCAGCCCCTGACAGAGTGGGCCTTCCTGTGAGGATGACATCCACCCTGGAGCAACAGCAGTTTCTTAACCAGCTCCCATGAGTGTAGTAAAGGGGGCATGAGTGATGCCCCCTTCCAGCATAAGCTGCTGACCGCAGCTCACCAGAACTGTCCCAAAATCGTGCCTGCCAACACACAGCCTAGACACAGAGCCCTGTGTGCAGGGCTGCCAGTGTCCCGAGAGTGACCCATGAGCTCTGCAGTGTGGGCACTGGATGGGGTCATTTACCTGGCCAGCCAAGGGGAGGGCAGGGGATGGCATGGCAGGCAGAACAGAGGCCCTCCCTGTGGGCCCATTACTGGCCTTTGTCCACAGCACCCACGTTCCTTCCAGCCTAGGGGCTGAGGTGGCTGCCACATCTCATCACACTCTGGAGGTGTAGGGCCTTTGGGACAGCTGGTCAGAGAACCAAAGGGCTCCATACTGGGAGCAGACCTGTGTCCTCCCACAGGCCTCACAACGAGAGAAGACAGAGCAGGAGAAACAGCACATTCTCCCCAGAGTGGGGCAGAGACTGGACATGCCTTCCCACCCTGCAGGAGGCTGGAGCCGTGGATGGTGGCACCTCAGGGCTGGCCAGGAGGCCCCACTCTCCTCTCGCCTCTGCCCGCAGACCCAGCTGTATCTGCACAGCTCTGCTCAGAAGTGAAGGCAGGGGAGGCAGTGGATGTATCAGCTTCTAAGGTGGCCACAAACTCGATGCACTTAGTGTCCTTGTCACCAGAGAGAATGGGTCCTGGGGGGGTGGCTGCCCACCTATCTTCAGCAGAACTGCGCACACATTCTCCTTGCAAAGTACCTTTTCTGAGGCCCTACAGCTGCCGTGAGAAGTGTCTCCCTTAGGGGCCAAGGGAGCACCCTCTGTCCCTGCTGCTGCCCACCCCTGGCCAGAATTTCCATAAGAAATCTCTACAGGCCCTGGCCACTGGAGCCTAGACCTGAAGCACACCTTCCTCACTCTCACAGGAGGCCTTCCATCTCTGAACGCACTACCCAGACCGTGAAAGACCCCAGGCCTGACCATGTGGTCATCATGGTAGCATGGTTTCTCATGCACTGACATCAAGGGCAACTGGTAACGTTTCACACTGTGAGCCTTGGGAAGGAGGGGCCTTATTTCATGGATAAGAAAGCTGGTACAGAGAGCTGTTTCCTGGCAGAGGTGGGGCAGCTTGTGTGCAGCACATTTCAGACTTCTCAGAGGCCTCCGAAGCCTGACATTTTGAGGCCTGGTACCGGTAGAAAAGGCACAGCCTCATTCACCCAGACAGGCAGAAGGAAGAGGTCTTGCGGAGACAGAAACTCAGGTGGGAGCCTTCTGGCTGGCGTGCCCCATGCCCAGGTCTCTGGCCATCCTCGTCTGCTCTCTGTTGCAGGTGTCAACTTCTGAGGGTTCCTGAACCTGGACAACTGCCCCTTCTCAGATTCCTCAGCCTGGATTCTCCAAACCTGCTTCCACAATGGGTGGGTTGTGAGCGCTGGTAAGACCTGCTAGCCAGCGTTCGGCTTCTGTGGCTTCTGCATGCCTGGCCGCCCGGCCCATGCCTGTTCTTTTCTCCCCTTTGCTGCTGCTGCTCCGTGGCCACCCCTCTCCTGACCTTACCACCACTCAGGTAATGAGGACCTGTGGGTGCAGCCAGCCTTGGAGATGCCGAAGAGACGGGACATCCTTGCGATCGTCCTCATTGTGCTTCCCTGGACGCTGCTCATCACTGTGTGGCACCAGACCACCCTGGCACCCCTGCTCGCCGTGCACAAGGGTGAGCCTCACTCTGCTCCACCCCACTCAGCCTCCCTTGTCTGGGGACAGGTTCTCATTGAAGGCACTGAGCAGCTAGGAGACCCCTGAAGATCATCCGGGTCAATATTTCCCTCCTGGGCTCTCATCCCCCTCTGGAATGAGGTAAAATCTCCCACATGCAGTTTTAAAATGCACCTGGGATTTCTTTGAATTTCCAAACCACTGCCTTGAAAGAATTCATTATTCTGAGTTCCCAAGAAAGAGGGAAGCTCCACAGGACCACAGGGGATGCTGGCCACCCAGGGCAGACCTGGGGAGGGATGTGAGCCAAAGCCTGTCTTGTGGCTTCTGCAGGAGGAAAGGGCCACGCAGCCCTGCCCAGACTCGGAAGTGAGTCATCTCAATCATTCCAGTGGGTTCTAGAACATGAAGTGGTTTCTAATTATCTGGTATTTGGCCAGAGGGTGATTCAGGGCAGGGGAAGATTGGCTTGTGTGTGAGTTTGATGAAGGTGGTGGTTGAAGGGAGGGGCTCAGGATTGGTTCATCTGCATATATAAACTGTGTTTTGGACAACTGTCTCCCGTCACTAGGAAAGAATACCCTGGGGGTCCTCCCTCAGGGCTCCAAGACCCAGAGAAGTCAAGATACCAGGCATAGAAAAGATTAAAACAAGGTCAGACATACACATGCACAAGCACTCGGGTGCGCACGCGCACACACAGTGTGTGTGAAAGAGGTTTTCATCCAGTTTCACATGTACAGACAGGAGGGAGGGAAAGTTGTGGTGGTTCTTTGTGTTATTACAATCCTGGGGTGAACCCAGGGCCTCCGGAAGGCTCAGCAAGCGCTGTGGCACAGCCACGCTCACCACTGGGCTGCGATCATCCTCATTGTGCTTCGCCGTGCACAAGGGTGCACGGTACTACTGTTTCTGTAGTATGTGAGAGCCGGCTGTCACACTAAGCTGTACCCGTCACCCTTTGCTCTTTGAGAGAGGGTCCACAAACCCTCTGGAGTCTGTACAGTGTCTGAAACCTCAAGGGATGATGCTTAGGAGACCATGATTCATGGGTCCTGCTGGAAGCACAGGGATGGACCTATCTTCTGGTTCTGAGTCCTGAGGCTGACTTTTTCTCTCCACCTGAGCTCGGTGCACCTAGCACTTTCATGTACCCTGTGTCTGGCTGCCCCTCCACCTGACAGCAGTCTCCACTCTGGACCCTATCTCCTCTCTCTATACTTGTCAATTTAGCAACGTGGTTATCTTGAAAATACATCACTCTCCAGGGGTTTAGTTGCCACACATAAGACAACATAATATCATGTCTGGTTCCTTCTTGGCAGAGATAGGGCCGGAGCCTCTGGGCTGGTTTGCTAATCGAGCCAGTGTTATGTGGGAAGATAGTGGCTTGACATCCTGTTTCCTCAGGGCAAACCAAGATGGATGGCCTGAGAGGATCCTGCCACTGAGTGATACGAAAGGGTGGGTGGAGGCTGAGTCCCAGCTTGAGAAGCCTTCCCCTGCACAGCCCTGCATCTGCGTGGGGTGAGATGGGCCACAGAGGCTGGGCAAACTGTTCTAAATCTTCTTGCCAGACCTCAGTTTCCCATTTGACCTTGGATCCTGGTCAGCATCTTGGACATGCAACCTTCCTCGTGCTTACTCTTTTTTCAGTTTAACCCAGAATTCCTGCAGAAAGCCCTTCTGATGAGCTACAACTGTGCTGCCTCCTTCCTGTGCCCTCCTCTCCCCCAGAATCTTATATGTGGCCCAGGTAGCTGTAGCTGGTTCCCAGCTACTCAGCACCAAGAGCAGCTCCTCTTCCAGGTTCAGACTTACCCAACTCCACTCAAGCACCCTACACCCCACAGGCTGCCAGGGAGAGGGTGAGCTGGAGGATGGAGCAGAAAGGCCAAAGCCAGCCTCCTCCGGTGGCTGTGCTCTTCTGTCTTCCCTGTACTTGCAGCGAGCCAGGAGGAAGGAGCAGATAGCACCCCACATGAACGGGAATGGTCCACACTGCCTGGCTGTGCTCCGAGCTCAAAGTATGAATCCACTCATTAATCCGCAAAATAACTCAGCACAGCAGCTGTTATTATCAGCTCCATTTCACAGTCCCTTAACTCAAGGCAGCGGGAGCTCAGCAGCTTCCTCACAGAACACAGCTAGTAATGAGAAAAGGGCAAGTCTGAGCCTGGTGTCCAGGCTCAGGTCTGTCCTCTGCCCACCACCTCCCTCCTGGGATGGCACGGCACAGCACAGGCCACACTTGTCAAGGGCCCTTCAGACACAGAAACCAGGCCACAAGAGACCCCAGGGTTCCTCTTAACATGACTGCTGGATTCTTCATGAGGAAAATATCTAGGACATAAGGAAAACCTTGGCTGCCAGAGCTTCCCCCTAGCAGCAGGTCACCCCCAGAAAGCCAGGGCTCCCATGCCTGAGTGTGTGGTCAGAAGCCAAGCTCTGAGCATTCATGTCCCTGTGGCATTCTTGGGGTGGAAACAGGAAACAGTAGCTGTATGCTGGGATAGTCAGTGTCCCACAGGCCAGATGAGAGTCCAGAAAGTGGTGTCTGGAGACAGACACCATGCAGGAGGAGGCTCCACCATGTCCAGTTGTGATTCCAAAAGTGAGGAACACTTAAAATCAGGAACGCCATTCAAGATGCAAAGCCCACTGACAGCTGTGGGCACAACCCAGCAAAATCAAACGCAACAGTCAGACAGTAAGTTCTGAGCTAAGATTCAAAGACTTGATTACATAAGGCTTGCAAGGAAGAGGCCCAGCCTGGCAGAGTCTGTGAGAAATCTGGGGCAGCTCACCTCAGGTTCCTTGGGGCCCTGCACGGCTACAGCATGCTGCTCTGGCCTGTGGCACCCACCGAGCTGCCAGTACCATTGCAGTGGGCTAGCTCCACCGGATGCAGCCACGTTCAGGGCACTTTGGCATAGAAAACCCAGTGCACTCCAGGACCAAGCATGCAAGCTTGGAGCTCTGCTCCAAAGCAGCAGAGCTGTGGTAGGATGAGGGGAGGGAGCAGTTATTTGTGTCATCCCCGTAGTAAGCAGGTAAAAAAGCCCTCGAGATTTCCAGGGAAGAACACACCCAGCAGATGAGGCTGCTCTGTGCCCTCGGGGACCTCCTGACCCCACATGGCCTATCTCCAATTCTGCAGATGAGGGCGGGGACCCCAGGCGAGAGGCACCAGCAGGCACAGACCCCAGGGAGTACTGCACGTCCGACCGTGACATCGTGGAGGTGGTACGCACGGAGTACGTGTACACGCGGCCGCCTCCCTGGTCTGACACACTGCCCACCATCCACGTGGTGACTCCCACCTACAGTCGCCCAGTGCAGAAGGCTGAGCTGACTCGAATGGCCAACACACTGCTGCATGTGCCCAACCTGCACTGGCTGGTGGTGGAGGACGCTCCACGCCGCACGCCACTGACTGCTCGCCTGCTGCGGGACACGGGCCTCAACTACACACACCTGCACGTGGAGACGCCCCGCAACTACAAGCTGCGTGGAGATGCCAGGGACCCGCGCATACCTCGAGGCACCATGCAGCGCAACCTGGCCCTGCGCTGGCTGCGGGAGACCTTCCCTCGAAACTCCACCCAGCCCGGCGTGGTGTACTTCGCCGACGATGACAACACTTACAGCTTGGAGCTCTTCGAGGAGGTGCAAGGCACTGGGAATGGGACCCTGGGGTCTGGTGGGTCTCAGCCGAGGGCAGGGGACCAGGGAAGAGTGGATGACCTCCCCACAGACCCAACCTTCTCCCACCAGTTATGGGAGAGGCAGTGATGGAGAGAGCTCAGACCTCCTGGCCCAGAGGAGCTGTCCTGAATGAGGCTTTTAGCCACATACTGTGGCTCCTATGGATGGACTTGAACTCCCTGGGTCTCAGGCGGGCAAGTCTGGAAGGCAGGAGTCCCTCCATTTTCTGGCAGGACTGAGGAGTGTCCTGCAGGGTCTCTGCGGAGGTGAGTGCTACCCTTCCCAGCGACCTCTGTCCTGATTTGGTCTCCTTCCTTGTAGATGCGGAGCACCCGGAGGGTGTCTGTGTGGCCCGTTGCTTTTGTCGGCGGCCTCCGGTACGAGGCCCCCCGGGTGAATGGGGCAGGGAAGGTGGTTGGCTGGAAGACGGTGTTCGACCCCCACCGACCGTTTGCCATAGACATGGCTGGATTTGCCGTGAACCTGCGGCTCATCCTGCAGCGCAGCCAGGCCTACTTCAAGCTGCGTGGCGTGAAGGGAGGATACCAGGAAAGCAGCCTGCTGCGGGAGCTGGTCACCCTCAACGACCTGGAGCCCAAGGCCGCCAACTGCACCAAGGTAGGCCCACTTGCCAAGCTGGCTGCTGCAGGGCAGGTGTCCCTGAGCCCTCCAGTTTTGCAGATAGGGGAGGGAGACTGATGCCTGAAATAGCCCTTTCTTTCTGAAACCCTCCATGACGGGCAATTGTTCCATCCCTGTAAGGTGGCCACACTGGCTCAGGCTGGAAAGGGGGAGCGACGGCCATCAGGGAGTCACCACCAAAGCTCACTGTTCCCACCAGAACAGTGTGCTCCATGGCCTGGCTGCTGAGAATGCACCACAGGCGTGTGCAATGCGATGGCAGTTGCACACAATATGCATGCACACTCATACACATACACATACATGAAAGACACATGCGCACAGCTGCTTGGGAGCTTTCAGGGCTTGTCTGCATTTCCCAGTCCTACAGTTCCCCTTTGCAATAGATATTTTTAATACATCACATGTACAAATGGCATGAGCCGGGAGGCAGATAGAAATGAAGAACAGCTGAGAAACCTTGAGGGAATGGAGCAGAAAGGGGGGCAGGAGAAACACTGAGATTGTGGTAGGGAGCAGGGAGGTGTGGGGGATCAGGAACCTGCCCACTTTGTCTCCTGCTCCTGGACACAGATCCTGGTGTGGCACACACGCACGGAGAAGCCGGTGCTGGTGAATGAGGGCAAGAAGGGTTTCACTGACCCGTCGGTGGAGATCTGAGCCTCAGGACGCAGGTAGGAGGTCAGGCAGGCTAGGCCAGGCGAGGAGCCCCCTGGAGGCTCCTCTCACTGTGTGTGTGTGTGTGTGTGTGTGTGTGTGTGTGTGTGTGTGTGTGTGTGTGTTTTACCGGGGATCCAATCCAGTGTGTGTGTGTGTGTGTGTGTGTGTGTGTGTGTGTGTGTGTGTGTGTGTGTGTGTGTTTTACCGGGGATCCAATCCAGAACCTTCCCAAAGAGCTGCATCCCCAGTCCTTTTCTGTATTTTGAGACAAGGTTTTCCTATGTCACTATGTTGCCCAAGCTGGGCTTGAACTCATGGCCCTACTTCCTGCCTAAGCCTCCCTCCTCTTGATCCTTGTGAGAAATCAGGCTAAATGTGAACCAGTACAGTCAAAGTCTCCTTCCTGTCCAGCTGCCTGAGTGGTAGCAGGTGCCATATCTCCCCCACACAGCTGGATCCTACCACCAGGCACTTGGGATGGCACCATCCTCCTCGCCTCTTCACTGTGGCCTAGCCTACGGGGCGGGGGGACCCATGCTCGAATGTGTGCAGCAGGCTCTGTCCTGAGCCTCCTTCCCCTGGATGCCCTTCTGCCACATGCCTGCTCCAGCTGGTGACCCAGCTCTCACACCCAGACCTGGTACCTGGCTCAGTCCACCCTGATATACTCCAGGGCCTCAGTTTCTTATTCTGGGCTAGAGGCCCCGAGAACAGCCTGGGTGCCTAAAAGTCCTGTTTAAGGTTTGCTATTTAATTCGATCCTTTAGATCTCCCTATAGAGGTAGGACACATAACATGGACATAGCTCAAAAGCAAGGAACTAGCTTCTGAGGAGTGAAATAAACTGCCGACTGGCTGAGGGCATCAAGAGGGCTTCTCCGGACGCCTTCCTCCTGGCTCTGTGCATGCCAAGGCCAGCTCAGGGGGCAGACATCTGTTCTCGAGCCCCAGGACACCTGGGACTAGGGGCTTCGCTCTACCTGCTTGTCCCCTGAGACTACAAAGCTACCTTGGGCAGTGCCACTTAGAAGCCATCGGTACAGACCCTCATGCCCAGGCCCCTACCCTTACCCTTCTTTGGGAACCTTCCCCACCTGCCCCTCAAAAGACCCCACAGGTAGAGTGGGCTCCACAGACCCCAATGGCCCCACCTGGGGCTCCAGCCCAAGGCTGCCCTCTGACCCTCCCCGGCTGACCCTCTGGCCTTGCTCTGTCCACAGGACCCTGCTCCTCAGACCTTTCTCAGCCTCCATCCTCTCCCGCGGCTGCTGGGCCTCTACGGCAGACTCCTAAGGAAGCTCCGTCACCTCCCTGCTCTCCTGGGGCCTCTCAGAGAGCCCGGCGTGATGCCATGACAAAGGACAGAGAATTTAAGCACAGAAATCCCAGACCTGTTCTCTCCATCAACACGGCCCGGAGCCTAGAGACTGAGGGCTGGGGACACAGCTGCCAGCAGCACCGGTTCCCGGCACACTCTGGATAAGGCTCTGCATAGGCAGGGCCTGGGAACCCCATGGCGCTAGGAGGGAGGTGAGACCCACAGTCCAGGGCACACGGCCCGCACTGGCTCCCTGCTGCTGCACGGCCACACAGGCTGCCGGGAGAACCGAGACCAGAGAGCAGCCGGGCCACGGGGTGTGCCCACGCCCCTCCCTGGCTCTGCTCCCAATCAGACATACCTCTGGCTCTCCTCCGGTCCATGTTTACAGAGCATCAGGCCATCTCTGATCCCAGCTGGCACCCAGCTCTGCATGGAGGCGCCTGGGCCTGCCGGCACTCCGGTACCTCAGGCTGTGACAGGAGTGGAGTCCCTCGCTCTTGCCCTCTTCCCTCAAGCCTTCCCCTCCAGCACTGGAAAGGAGGCAGGCCCAGAGCCAGCACAGGTCATGGCTGACCTGCACCAGACCCACACGATCCCCCTGTCCACACACTGCCTCCCACAGCCCTGGACTGTGAAGCGCTTGCCTGGCCTGAGCCTGGCAGGGGAGAGGCCCACTCTCTTGACACCCCTAGACCTCAGGGCTGGAGTGAGAAGTGGCAGGAAGGCAAGAGTTCCTCCAGCCGGTGACGAGGAAGGCGAGGGCAACCCAGGTTCCCCCTGCTCAGCCTTGGTGTGCGTGTGTATGGGGGTGGGAGCAAGTATCTGCACAACACTGAGAGAAGCCCTCTGCGCATAGTGCTTTGGAAGTCACTCTACATTTTAAGAAACAGAACAGAAAACCTTTTCCCTTAGTTGCGAAAGCAGAGCCGGCTGCCTCACATCCTGCAGCCCTCCTCCTAGAGAACAGTGTGAGGTGGTGATTGGCTGCCCTCTGCTGGCTGCGGCTGGACGCGCCCTCTGGTGGTGATCGAGCGCATGCTCCTACAGGTTGGAAGCACAATTTTTCTCCCAAGGGGAGGAAAAGGAAAGGGCCCAAAACTACAGAAGAGGTGTTTATTTTTAAATTGCTAACAGCCCCTACTCTATTGAAACTCACAGGACAGGTCCGTGGACCATTGAGAACCCACTCCTGAGTGGGCGGGTGGGACTCAGTGCAGAGGGACTCAGAGCATAGCACTGGCTGCGTGTCTGGAGACAGACTTCACGACTCGTGTTCACAGGCCCACCCGATGGGAACACCAGAACTGCCCACAGGACGCTCCCCCAACCTCCACCCTTGGAAACAGACCCTTGGCACCAAGTGAGATGGCATGGGGGGGGAGGAGGTGGGCACAGGACACTCGTCAACGAGTGAGTGGGCATCAGGGCACCCTGTTGCCTCACTCATGGGAACTAGCCCACAATGCCAAGGTCACATGGGCAGGTCTGAGACCACTTCTTAGCCAAAACCCAGGGCTCACTTTCAGGAAACAAAACGGGAAATATTTTTTGGCAGATGCTAGTTCAGTTGTTTTTTGCCTAATATCCTCTTAGCTGCATGTATATTTATTTATAATTATAACCCTGCTGGACTGCAGCCTGCTCTTTGTCAGGAGTGAGTTTGTTATAGTCAGAACTGGTCCATGACAACAGCCTGTTCTCCAGATCCAGGCCACCCCCTGCTCTGTGCTGGCAAGTCCAGCCAAGAGCAGTGAGGCCGGCGAGGTGTCCCAAGGCAGACAGGGTTGATGGTGGGGCCCAGGCGGCCACACACTCTGCTCTGCTTTCATTTAACTGTAATTTGTTTTCCAAATTAAAAGTCAAACATGGTTTTTAACAGTCAGAATCCTCTCCAGCCCTCCTTATTTTATTCTCATTTATTGACTTAGTCATCTAACAAGTGTTCACCGTATGCCTACTTGTTCTACAAGCTAGTAACAGCCGAGGAGAACAGAGCCCGGTCCTCACACAGCCCTCTCTCCAGAGGACTTGGCTGGCCAACGCCCAGCATTTCAGCAGCACCCTGCTGTGAGCAGAGCCCCTCTGGGGAGGCAGAGTTTAGCAGCAGTGAGGGGATGAGGTTCCAGGTAGCATGGTCAGAAAGGTCTCCCTGAAAGTGGTTTTGAACAGAGCAGCAACACCCTGACATGCAGCTCACAGGCCAGAGCATCATGAGAAGAGAGCTCTTTTGGGGCAAGAGGATACTTAGCAAGTTCAGAGCTCAACGAAAAGGCTTCTGCTGCTGTAACTGATGGGCGGGGGAAGAGGCTGAGGTATGGCAGGCACAGGAGGTAGGTACCGTGGGGCCAGGGGAAAGCATTCAGCTTCTGTCCTGAGTGAAACCAGATGGCAGGGCAGCATTCAGCACAGGGGACCAACATGATTCAACCGGCTTTCTTGAAGAGCTATTCTGCTCCTTGTGCTGAAAGCTGAAGGCAAGGGCCAGCAGGAAGGCAGCCCGGCCATACCCAGGGAGATAGAAACCACGGCAACCTTCAAAGGGTGCAAGTGAGGGCAGAGAGAAGTAGCTGAATTCCAGCTGTACTCAGGAGGGAGCAAGGAGGACTTGCTAAGGGATCTGGAAGATGGATAAAAATCAGCCGGAAATAAATGTAGGCACACAGAAGAGAATTGCAATTTGACATGGGACAGAGTGCAGGAGGGGCTGAGTGGGGGGTCATCGGAATTCTGTTTCAGGTGCCTGCCAGACACATGGAGGAGATGGTGAAGGGACAGCTTCCCGTGCATTGGGAGTGGGAGTGGGAAACGACATCGGGAGGTACCAGTGGGTGACAAGGCTGTTTACAAAGCCACAGGCCTCCCAGGTTCACCTGTGCCGTGAGTATGGCCTGAGGAATGAAGCCCAGCTCCACCAGCTTCCAGCAGTGTTGAGCTGTGCAGAAACCTTCACCTGTGTCATGCACAAGAAAGTGACCCTGTGACATCCATTCCACGGCTCAAGCCACATCCGAGTGACTCAGGACTCATCCACGTCTGAGATTAGTGACAGCCACCCCAGGAGCTCAGAAAGAGTGAGTTTAGACAGAATTAGGGACTGTGCCCCTGTCTTTCTCTCTGTTGCCGTCCACAACCTTCACTTAAATAAACCACATTTCTCTGCCCTGCGGGTGGGTCTTGGGCTCCACGACCTGCTGCATACCAGCCCCCCTCCCGAGACCCTGCACTTGGGTACCTTGCCTTCAGCCTGTCTGCTGTGGCTCCTCGCCCCACTCTTCCCAGCTCCACGAGAGCACCATACTATTTTGCCTTTGAGTCTTACTGAAGATAACTGGTTTTAAGCAGTGCATGCTGGATGAAGTTTGTAAAGAAAACACCACTATTCACCCTCCACTTTACTTAGCGTTCTTGGCTGTTCACAGCGTTTTTACTCCTGTCTATCAGCATGAGAATGGATTCGCATTTGGCCTCTCCTTTCCAGTGACCTTCCCAATCCAGCAGCATTTCCAGGAGAATCACAGTCCAGATAGCGGCTCAGAAGCCAGGGGTATGGACTGGTGCCAGCTGGCCATGGTCAGTATCCAGACCCTCGAGCCCCCACAGTGAGATATGCACCTGACCCCAGGCTGTCCTCTTCACCAGCTCAGAGTGACAAACAAGCCGGACATCAGCAAAGCGGCTGTGGTTCAACTCTATTGCTTTATTCAGTTCAGTACAGTCAGTCTGAGCTAGAACATTGGACTTGATCTCAGAGGAAGAGCCTCCAATCTGGATACAGAGGCAGCTGTGCAGGAAGGCCACCTTTCCCCCTGCTTGCTGTCTAGTTACAAAGGGCAGGGGCATACCACACTGGGGGCAATGCTGGGCAAGACCTGTGGGCCTTCTGGCTCTCCCAGCATTCTCTGAGGGCCATCTGCCAATGCGACTTAGCTGGGCCTCACTCTGTCCCTACAGAAGTCAGACATGAGGAGTGCTTCCTGCTGCAAACTACATTTCCCTTCAAAGGACACTTCTCACTGAGTATGACTGGAGATGCAGTCTAATTCTGAAGTGCAAGTGGCTGTTTCCCTTAAGCTATGTCACCCTAGCAGACGCAGAGACTACAGGAATGCAAAAGAGAACATTGTTTCTCAGAAATTCTTTCAAAATCTCAGAGGCAGCTCAGAGAGGGTGGTAAAGAAAAAAGAATTGACTCAAGTGAGACACCCCCCCCCTTCCCGGTCCCCTACAAATGGTGACTAACCCACAACTTCAGGGACAGAAAGGGGCCCCACCCCATGGACATTCAAGACTGTACCTATGTCCAGCAGACTTACCAGCAGGGCTTAATCTCTGGAGCAGGAGAAGCCTCCGGGCTTAGCACCTTGTCTAGGGACCCAGAATTCATCACTGATATCTGACTAAACATTCCTACCTCTCAGAGACATCCCTGAGGCCTCTCCCGTGAGGGCAACAAGGTGGGAAAAAAACAGCCACCAAGCCAGACTGAGGGATGAGGATCCCCCATGACTTACACCTTGCTCTCTGGGCAGCCCCCAGTTGTAGAGTTTCAGATCAAGGATGGATTGTAGCCCTTGGTCCCTGAGGATGCTACCTAAGGCAATGGCTGTGAGGAGGTGGAGGCACGAGCCCAGGCCGGAGGCGGGGCTGCTGCTCAGCGAATGTACTGGTTCCTGCCCAGGTGGGGCCTGTCAGTGGACTGCACCATGGGACCTGCCATGATCTGCTCGAAAATAATGACCTGCCAAAGAGAGAGGCTGGGCTGTGGGGTCTGTCCCGGAGCCAGACCAGGAGACCATGAGGTAGCAGTGTTGGGAGGGAAGGAAGGAGGCTGGGAAGAACTCTGCCTTTCCCCAGTCCTGACCAGAGGCTCCCAGGGAAGAAGTCTGATGCCAAGAGGAGAGCGGTGGGACGGGATCTCAAGGAAAAGCAAAGGAGGCCAGAGGACTCCCACCTGGTTTTCTCCTGGGTTCAGCCAGGCCCCCGGCAAGTAGAGGGTCTCCTGGGGTCCGAGGTTCCAGTATCGTCCAAGGTTCCGGCCATTGACGAACACAACTCCTTTTTCCCAGCCCTTCAAACAGAGTGGGGCGTTGGCATTAGTCCACTGCAAGAACCAGGATGGTAACATCACGCCGAAAGGCAGAGACAGTCAGACACACAACCTGTATTCTTCACTCAGCCTCAGAAACCACGAAGGTGTGCAGCCGGCACACTGCCTCACTTTGCTAACTCAGAGTCTCCTGAGCAGGGTACCCAAGCACTGGCTGGACAGAAAAACCCAGCCCCAATAAGTACAATAAGTACAGGCAATTTTGCTTTGTGCCTCTGCTGTTGCCCCCAGAGGGAGTGGGGCAACTGATGGGCAACTCAGGCGTTGCTGAAGCTCCAGCCAGGGTGTGTCCTGGGGGACATGATATCTGGGTTAGGGAAAGAGGCTACAAACCTCAAGCTTCAGAAACGTGTCTGAAGGGAAAGGACCAACAGACAGGATACCCAGGAAAAAAGCAGGGACTGTAGGTGCTTCAGGGACGGCACTCCATGTGTTAACACTGAACCTAAGGAGAGAACGTGGCAAGAATGAGTGAAAGGAACTTCTCAGATCTGGTTTTAGACTTGCATCTGATTCCTAGGATACCCGTAGTGCTCCCAAGGACCCACATCCCCACCCCCACCTCAGAACCAGAGCACAGGGTTCTGGGGTGGTACTACGCTTGCCCAGCCTAGTACCCAGGCCTCACTCCACCTGTGCACTGCAGGCACTGCAGGGCTGTCTGGGGCCCAGTGCCCACTGCACACTACACATCATCTGCAAGCTCAAGTGCACTCAGGAAGGGACCCACCTCTCAAGGAAGCTCTTTTTCATATCCAGGCAGTAGATTCTGAAGTTTCTCAAGGGAGAATTATTTAAATAGAGATTTCCAATTAAACCTGTGGGGAGGAGGCCAGGACAATGAGCAAGCTTGAGGGAGGGGTAGCTGGCCCGCTATGTCCAACCCCACCACAGAAGTTCTCAGAAAGTTCAAGTATAGGCTTGAACTTAGGCACTGCCTAAGGAGCTCTACACTCAAGGGATACAGCCTCTTCTTCATGGCAGAGACAAAAGCCAGCAAACATGTGCTTCCCAGGCTGTTGGAAGAACAATCCACCCAGCCCCAAGGACAGAGCAGAGCTGTTGCATGTAAGAAAGGCCCAGCCTCTCTGAGGAATGCTCTGCATGGCCAGGAGGTGGCAGGGCTCAGGCCTAGCTTCAAGCCCAATACCAGTGGAGTCCAGGCAATAGGCCTAATAACTTGGCCAGAACTTTCCACCCAACCAAAACCAAATAGACATTTTGATAATATTTCCATTAGCAGCAGCACATGGTAGTATCTTGTGGGATCTGAGGCTGTGGAACTGTTCATCTCTGGACAGTGATGGACCCCTACCTTGGGGATGGGCCAGCTATGGGTCTCAGAGGGTCCCAGGAGACTGTGGCTCTGAGCTGCTAAAGTGGGAATTCGGGCAAGTGCCAGAACACAGACAGATGCCCTTCAGTGATAGGGACAGGTTTGTAGGAGTGTGTGTGTGTGTGTGTGTGTGTGTGTGTGTGTGTGTGTGTAGGAAGGTCTGTGCCTCACAAACATGAAACTGGACAGGGCTCACATAAGGGGTTAGCACACATTTGATGTGTGAAGTTGAGAAGGCGCTGAGATCCAGATGAACACTGGAACTGTCTCAGAAAAAGAAAGGCTGGCCCAGCTGATGCTGGAAGGTACTTCTAGGTCCTTCTGGAGAGGAAGTCCCACATGGCTTCTGTGTAAGCTGTCAGAGGGGTCTACACTGAAAATATGACCAAGCAAAGGCTGTGCAAGTGTCCTCTACAAAGGAAGTCTGGAGAAACAGGAGGGTCAGCAGTCTTCATGACCCCAATAGGATTGATCTTACCTGAGTTCCTTATCTAGACTTTATTTGAGCGCACCCACGTAAAAGAAAGGAAAAGGTAAATTAAAGCATGAAAGATCAGAAAGCCAAGAAAAATAAAGGGAGTTAGTACAAAACTCCTAGAATGGACAAGCTTTCTGTTTATTGCATACCCTGCTTCCTTTCTCATCACAGGAAGACAATCAATCTATGTTTCCAGAGAAAGGAAGAAAAGAAATGCAAGGTGGAGCTCCAAGAAAGCCAAGGTCCTCTGCCCACCTCTGCCTGACACTCCCTCTCCACGCCCCTTGCACCTAAACAAGCAGATGGCACCCTGCAAGAATAGACTCGAGCTAAGGGCCTGGTCTGTGCAGGGCTCTGAGAACTCCCCATGAACATATGCACTGAGCAGGAGAGGAAGAGGTCGGAATGCAGCCAGTATCCCTCTGGGGCTTCCATAGCCTGCTGATGAGCCGCATCAAGATACAGTCCCCCACATCTTCTGGGCAGAGGAGTGGTAGCTCTTCCCAGCTCAGGCTGAGACCCACCTTTACGCTGATCGTCAATGTTACTCCCATAGTTGACTCGCCCACGGTTCTCCACCAAAATCCTCAGCACAGTGTAACCCTGCCGGGAACACAGTGGCCAATGATGACCACCTGACAACTCAGCCACAAGGTCACTGGTGCACCTCAGAGTTTGTCTGTGGACCCCAGGTCCTCCCTAGCTCTGAGTCCTGGTTGGCCAGAAAGCCTCACCCATCTCTCTCCATCCACACTTTGTGGTTAAGGAACCTCCAGTCTCCTAGATCTTTGTCTTGAACTCCCACCAAACCTCCAAGGAGAGAGCTGGGGCCAGCCACACCCAGCTCCCTGGGATAACCAACCTGGATCAAGGGGACAATAATCTTCGTTGTTTTATAGTCCAAGAATCCTATGGGCATTGTATTCACAAATACCTGCCAAAGTGAGCAGATGACAGCATCCATGGTCAGCAGGAGGGGGCTGAGAGGGGCTTCCAGTGGGCAGGGACTGGGCAATGCTGTGTGCCTGCTGACCTGGGAGGGGTCTAGCCAGGCCAGAGGAGACATGTATACCATGGTCACAGCTGCGAAGGGCCTCAGAGCAGGGGAGGGGCCATTTTACACATGGGGACACATGATTCTGAGGGCAGAGGGAACAAGGTATACGCTGAAGGCCTGGTCACTAGGGATTCAGAGACACTCCTACCTGGCCCCAGTCACGCACATCACCGTGAAGAATACCCGACGAGGCGATGGTGGTCTCATACAGAGTGTACCCAAAAGCCTGTCCGTTCCCATTGTTGACTGGCAGGTTCTCCATGTTGATGGGCTTTTCGGACTTGATGGGCTGTGCATAGAAGACACATGCAGGCACAGAGCCACCCTGCACCTCAGTCTGGCCCTCTGCTGGCCAGTCTGGCCCTCCTAAGCGGCTGGCTTGTGAGGGGGCGTACTGAGTGGGAGGAGGCAGGGTGCTAACCTTGTTCTTCTATCTTCACTTCTCATCACACTGAGCCCGGGGCCCCAGAGTCACAGGGAAGGAGGAGGAGGCACATGCACAACAGAGGCTTGCAGTCTATGGGGCCTTGTTCCTAACACCACTGGCTCTGCCCCACAGCTTCCTGGAGTGTCTCCAGGAGGTGCCTCTCACAGGGCACAGGTCGGCAACTCCCTCTGCCGGCCTCCACCCCTGTCCCAGACAGAGGTGCCTGGAGCAACAAGATCTCCTGCTTTCGGGTTCTTTTGTTCCTTCCCACCTGGGGCCCCTGAAGTTGGAGAAAGGGCCGCATTTTTCCCAGCATCCCCCTAAAGTGCTCCTGAGCCCTGCCTGTCCATCCAGCAGCTGCTCTGCTTCCCTGACCCACACACTCACCTTACCCATGTACTTGAGAGCATCCCACAGTGACAGATAAAAGGCCAGTGCCACTGGCTCATAGGCCATCTTGGGGAGAGGTTCAGGTGGGGGAGGGAGAGGGGTACCTGCAACAGACAGACAGACCTCACATCTGTCCCTGAAGGGCCCAGACTGTCCAGCCTCCTATCCAGGGGCCCAGTGTCCTCTTGTATCTTGAGTCATCTCAGCACAGCCTAAACCTCTGTGGGAGGCAAGACTTGGGCAAGGGTGGGGCCTGTGACACTAGGACAACTGTATTTGTCCAATGCATGGCCAGGTGGGTGGGGATGGTGGCAAGATAACTCCATGGGCTCTCACAGAAGCAGGAGCCTCGTACTTCTCTTTCAGCTGCCTGCAGGTACCTGAGCGGGAGCCAAAGAAGTCCCGGAGTTTGCCGTACTTGGCTGTGTAATCACCAGCTTCCGTCAGCACTGCATCATAGTCTGTAAGACACCAGTCCAACAGTCATTCCTGTGTTGAAAATGACACAGAACAGACGGCAGGAGTGGGGCAGACAGCACATTCTCTGCCAAAGGTCAGGAAGGGAAGCCGGCTTCAGTATGCTGTGTATACTCAGTGTATGAAATACTCCGACCAGAGCACAGACAGACCCTAGATTTCTACCTGCAGGCAGGCAGATGAGACATCTTTTTCTACTATTAGGGGCCAATCTCAAAGGGACTAGAATACACCATCTCAGAGGTGTGTGTAGGAGGCAGAGGGTGCAGCTCCCACGTTTGTCCCCAGGTCTCCCCTCCCTTCTGTGGCAGAACAGGCAGGCCCAAAGGCACCACGGGGCCTGCATCTCCTGGTGCTCTCCACGTCTAGCAGTGATAGTTCAGACATAGCCTCTTCCTTCCTAGGTACTTTATAGCTAAATCATTAAAGGTCCCACTGTCCCTAAAGAAAATGCGCAGGCCTACAACACCGAAGAGGACCAGTAGGACCGTACTGCGGCCTCATACTTGCCGTAGCTGGTGACGTCAGACTTGTACTCATCAAAATGCATGGCTCCATTGATGAAGCCAAAATTGGTGCCTCCGTGGAACATGTAAAGATTGATGGAAGAGCTGGCACTGACGATGGCAGACACTGTTTCCAAAACCTCTACGGGAGGGGAGAGGACAGAGGTGCTGGATCAGAGTGAGACCAGCCCCACGTAGCTCTGGGATGCTCGTCCCAATCCTTCCTCAAGGTCACTGCATCACTCTGCCCCTCAGCTTTCCTGACACCCTCAGCTCAGAATAGGGAAGGGAAAAGAGGTGGGCACAGTCCCAGCCCCGAGCTCAGCCCCACTGTCTTCAGTTCCCATGGAGCCTATTAACTACCCCACAGACGCTGCAGCACTCCCAGCCACTCCCTGCCTGCACCGTGTTCCTGACAGCTGCTCTCAGGAACACAGAAAAGGTGAAACTGGTCACTGGAGACACAGCTCTGGCCCTCCCTCAATCCTGCCTACACTCAGAAATGAACTCATAGTGAAAGACAGTATCAAGGGTGAAGAACAAATGGTTTACAGATACGTATTTTCTTAGTATCAGTTAAAGAAATGCAAACTGGACAATGACCTGTCAGACAGGCAGATCCTAAAATACTATTTTAGTCCTCAGTGTTGATGGATCTGGAGGAAATCATTCAGTAGTGGTGAGTGAAAGTTGCTGCAGTCTGAAGGGGAGTTTGGTAAGAACACATGTTGAAAATGCAGTGCTGTAGAAATGCTGTTATCAGAGGGGACTGAGGCGCCAGGCTCGAGTGAAGTGCACAGGTGCTCATCAAAAGGGTGCTAAAGCCCTCACAGCCCTCCAGGGGAAACTCCCGGGAACTCACCGTGTGACACTACATCAGCAGGTGATGAGGTTTTTGGCCTTCCTTAAGATGGTAATACAAATCTATGCTTAGTGGTACGGAAAGCTGTGTTTTCACATCCTTAGCTGGGTTAAGCAGGTGACAGGGCCAACAGGGCCTGGCCTCTCTGGTATCTGTTGGGGCTGCATGTGGATGTGTAATGAGAACTATCTACAAGATGTGCACCATTCTCTGAACTCTGGGGCTTTTGTTTCTTGTTTCCCCCTTTATGTATTTTCCAGGTGTTGATAGTACACATGTGTTACTTTTTTTTAGTTTTTGAGACAGGGTCTCACTCTGTAGCTCAGGGTGGCCCTGAACTCAGCTTCAAACTCAGCAATCCTCCTGCCTCTGCCCTCCCAGTGTTGGTAATACAGGCATGAGCCACCATGCCTGATACTGTGGTTTATGGTACTGATTGCTTGTGGGCATGAGTTACTATGTCTGACATTGTTGTATGTGGTTACTAGAGATCGAACCCAGGACCTTGTACTTGCAAGGCAGGCACCGGAACCACTGAGCTAAATCCCCAGCCCCATGTATTATTTTTTGAATTACCAAAATATACAAAGCAATGTTAAAAGTCCTACCTCTTGCTTCAGATGTAAAGACAAATAACTTTGAAATATTAACAATTGACTGTCACATGTAAAAGATCCCAGGAGCCTCCCATGTAACATTCCCACACGTCAACTGGCAGAGAATAGGGAGTGCCGTTACACTTCCAGGATCAGCACACTGGATGTCGGCAAAGCGGGGCACTCACCAGAGGAGTCCAGGATATTGTGCGCGCTTCCCCACGAGTCAAACCACCCTGTCCAGTACTCCATCACCATCTTGGGCTGATTCCCCTGGGCACCACAAAACCAATTAGACAGGCAATCCATGCACACAGGAAGAAGGACACGCTTCCTGGAGAGGACTCCATACCTCCACCTCCTGCCCCTTCCCTGGTTACAAAACCCTTGCCTGGGGGGCTGGTGGAATCAAGCACGGAAGAAAACAGCTCCTCCAGCAGCCACACCTGACAATGCAGAAGGGACTACCAAAGTGGAGACAGCAGGTTCTAGTGGTTCTAGTGGTGGGTTTTTAGTGTGTATCCAGTGGATGCCAAAAATGGCGACACTGGCAATGGCTCAGACCTTTACATCCCCCTTAGCAGATCATCATTAGAAGAAACACCTGCTCAGAAACCCTCCTCTATTCTGAGTTGTTTTCTGGATCAAGGCAACTGTGCCCATCCTCTTCTAGGGAAGGAAGTGTTCTATGCAGAGTCACTGCACACAAGAGCCCACCATGGATGCAGACCCCTCCGGTTGCTGCGTCCCTTTACCCGGAAAAGTAAGGGAGCTGCAGAGTACACTGAATTCATGGTTGAGCTGAGGGTAAATAGCAGGTATAACACAGAACCAGTGAGTCAGGACCTTATAGCTCAGTACAAGCAGTGCAGATGTGAAGCCATAGTCTGGATTCAGCCTCCATGCATGATTGCCACAGGGAGGCAAAGATCCTTGTCAGGGCATGCCCAGCCCTGTAGAAGGTCTGGAGGGTGGGGGAAACACAAGGACTGATGCACTGGCATTTGGGAGCCTTCAGCAATGACCGAAAGTCCTCTGCCAGTCAATGACAGAACTGAGGGCAAATGGGTACAGAAAAATGAAAGCTGATCCACGGTGGTGGCATCTTATGGGCCACTAATGTTAACTAACCCTAACCCCATAGCCCTGCATGGGGACTCTCACTGTGTTGTTAACTGAAAAGGGAAGGCATGGAGAGGTTCACACTCAGCAGTGGGTGTGGGGGAAGCGCGTAGCATTCTCTACTCCCTCTGTCAGCACATGCGCAATCTTGCTTAGTTATTATTGATTCTGTATTTCATGCTTTGTTCTTCCCAAGTAAGTTACAAATCCTCCAAGAAGAGTGACCCTGTGATCTAGCATACAGCATAAAGCCTAGGTTTCGCACTCAGGAGAAAGACTTACTGGGCCCCACCTGCATTTGTTATCTTTCCCAGCTGAAGTCTACCTGGGACACAAGGCCCTCATCCTAACAGGCCTCAGTGGCCATGGTGACACCAGGGGTGTGTAGGCCTGAGGACACATGCCCTGCTCTACGGATCATTGGCTGGAATGAAAATGAGCCCAGCCATCTCCACACTGTAAGCACGCTGCTCCTGATCTGGGACCATGGAGGACATGTGACGTTCAGGGTATTTATCACCCCTTCAGCGAGCCAGGGTATGCACTGGGCCCCACTCTGCTGGCCAGCTGCATCTTGGTCCTGTGAACTCAGGAGAGAACAGAACAGGATTGTGTTGTGCATGGACATGAATCTAATGATGCCCGGATGGATCCAGTAACTGTCTTTCTGCTTCTGGCCTGGGGCAGACTGGCTTTTGTCCTGATAGTCATCTTTCTAGGGCAGAGGCATCTTCCAAGCAAAGATAAAAACCTTATCAGGATAGAGAGATGCTTCTCTCTCTCTCCTGAATCCTTTGGAGCATGTTTGGGGCTTGCAGGGTCCTCAAAGCCACCCTCCCACTGCACCAACCCATACAGCACCTGCACTGCTGCCACCCTCACAGGTAAGTGGGAGCACAGCTGAGAATTGGGACTGCTATGTCCACCCTTCCCAACAGGTCTGCAGAGTCCAGCACTGCGCTTGGCAGCCCTTGTTCCCCTGACAACTCACCTGGACACTTGAGAGGACCGTGGCCAGTAGCTGCAGATCCTGATGTGACTGCAGGTTGATAGTGGGCAGCACTCAAGGGAGAGGAGAAAGAAGAAATAAGATGGGTTCAGAAGTTAGGAGGACTTTATAAATCACCCAGTCTGCTATGTCCTGATACCAGCAGGCTTATCCTGGAAACCCCACGGCTCAGCGCAGGGCTGGCATAACAGTCATGCACACAGCACCTGACATTGAGTATCTGTAACTTCACAGCCACAGTGTGCACTAGTGGTACATTACTGACAGTGAAAACAGCTCTTCTAAAGCAGCCAGTGTCTGAGCTCCATACACCAAGCATGGTGCTGGCCACCTTCTCAGTGACTCCAAACCACAGGCCTTGGCCTGGGCTCAGGTGGGCCCAGGAATGGAGACACAGATGAAAGTGGCCGGGGGTGCCCAGCCAACCTGCAGGAAGTGAGCCTCAGGTGACTATGGAAGAAAAATGAGCTGTGGGACTCGGGCATGCAATAATGGTCACAAAACTGGTATGCGGCAGAGTAGGGCTACAAACCCAAGATGACCCAGCTGACATCTGACCCTGATGTCACTGTCTAGAACCTGCCTTGCCTAAAGCTGCAGACTCCGCTCTGCGACTTGAGTCTGACTAGGCAAAGTCTCAAAGTTGGCAGGGTACACAGAGCTGACTAAACACAGCAGCTGTGGCTTATCCTTGCTGACCCCTTGCTACATAAGGTAAAGGGCAGACAGACAAAATGGCCCGAGGAATGAAGAGGCAAAAGTGATGCTGGCAGAAGGAAGTGCTGCAGGAACAGGGATGGCCTTAAGAGGAGGAGGAGCTTCCATGTGTGACCACCCCAGCCCCGAGCCGGCCAGGTGGGGACACCTCTCCTGTTTCACATCCCTGTCCTCAAGCCTCATTCTCCAGCTGCTCCAGTCTCTTGGCAGGGCCCATTGCTCTTAGGAAACCCCCCAAGGTGTGTGGACTGCGGGACAGGAGGAAAGATGTGAGCGGGGAGCATGGCAGGGGATTCTCAAGCAAGGAGGAAATGCTGCAGCAAGACCAAAAGACCTGCTCTAGAGAGGCCCAGTGGTGCTCAGACATGTCTCCAGGTCCCTCCCAGAAACAGCCCATAGCCCCACTGCACAAGGCAGGCCTCCTATCCTCGGCCTCCCTCACCACCAGAAGGCATCTAGTGCATCTATTTAAAGCTGCTTAGTAAGAGCTAAGCACTGAGAACATCCTCCATCCAGAAGACAGGGCAGAAGAAACAAAAGACAACAGGAAAGCAGAGAGGCCACGTGCGAGTAACAGGAAGATGAAAAGATCACCCAAAGATGGTGAAGCACTGCTCGAGAAACGCAATGACCAAATAAATGTCTCACCATGGGCAGACATAACTGTGCCAGTGCCAGCAACTCAGAGGGGTGACATGAAAGTGATAATGTCCCACAACACCAGAATATCATGGGTAAAAAGAAAATCCTAAATTTGTAAAAGAGGGAGGCAACAAAATGTACAAAGGTATCAGAAGCTGGAATGTCACTGGCTCTGAGTGGCACCAGTGAATGCTAAGAAGAGACAGACAAATGTCTTCCAAACCCCAGAAAGCAAGGTCCACACAGAAAAGACACAGTGGCCACCTCAGGATAAAGCTGTGAAGCGAGCTGCCTGAGGATCACACGCAAAAGAGAGGGCTCCCAGCACCTGCAGCCACGTGGCTCCAGTGTGCACAGGCACTGAGGAATGCCAGCGGATAAAGTATTTATCAACAAAAAAAACCAGGATGGGCATGGTAGTAGAGAAAGAAGAGAAACTGAGATGAAAGGCAAACCATGCTGGATCACACCCACACCGGAAGTGAGCACTCAGGACATTGGAAAATGAGTTGACTCGGCCCAGGAGGATTTGCACTGTGAGGAACAAGTGGAGGCCCGGGCACCCAGGAGGCTTCTATGTGTCTCCACACACGCCAGGACACCCAGCACCCTGGGAGGGGGTGAGGGAGGCTGAGAAAACACCGTCATCTCCAGAACAGGAACTCGAAAGCAGAAAGTTAGGACAGTAAATATAGAGTTCTGGCACATATTGTTCAGAAGCAGGAAGGAAAGCGGTGGAAGACAAAGGTAGAGTTCAAGATGGTCACTTCTAGGGAATGGGAGGAGGAGGCAGGCGGTGCTGCCGACCATGTGAATGCATTACTTTAATTAATTTCTTAAAAAGTATCATTCTAGGCAAAAGCTGTGGCACTAGGGCCTCAAGGGGTGGAAACTGTAGGGGAGGATGGGGCACAGAGAAAGCAAGTCCGGGCAGGGCATCCTCACAGGTCTTTAATCAGCAGACTGCAAAGAGCTCCAACTGTGTGTCAGGCTCTGAAGGTCTATACACAGCCCGAGACCCAGAGACCTGGGAGCTACCACGAGGAGACAGTGCCACCACATGGAAACAGCAGAAACTGCCGCCGGTCACCTTCACATTCAGAGACCAGGCCTGGCTGGGCCTCGGTTTGCCCTGTGAGGGTCAGAGGGCTCTATGTGCTGGACATTGCTGGACACGAGACAGAGACAAAACCCTGACTACAAGCACGACCAGAGGTGACACTGGAACAGCCACAGTGGCTCTTGGGAGATTGTACAGAGCCTCCAAGGGAAGGTGCCAGGGTGGAAGGGAGTGTGCAGGGTAGCTGCTGGGAGGCAGCTCAGCACGTCCCAGAGGCTGCTGGGAGGCCTCCCGAGATTATTCTCAAGACCTGCACTGCCCTGCAGGGCACCTGGAGTGCTGATCCCAGTCCCTCTCAAAGGCATACACCACTGCTGTGCTGAGAAAGAGGTGAAGTCATCAGTGACAAGAAGGGAGGTCGGTGAAAATGCTACTGCATAATGTGAGGGAGCAACGCTGGGAGTCAGGGAACTGACTCACTCCACTCCATGTGCTTCCACATGGTTCCGGAGCCAGTGCTAGACATGCAAAGGTTAGATCACGGCTGCACGTGAGCCGCCAGGAGACGAGCCAAGGAACAACTGCAGGGTTGGGGCCCGCACCATTGAGGGAAAATGGAGCTGCGCTTTTCTGACAGAAGGAGGTGTGTGAGGCCGGTGGCACATACACAGCTCTCTCCGTGCTTCCCAGTCCAGCTGGCCACAGCGCCTCACTTCTGACTCAGACCCTCCACTCCTTCAGCCTGTGGCATAGTGGAGACTTCCTGCATGTGCTTCAGTGCCACCTGGGGGCCCAGGCACAAAGCACCCCCCATGGCCTCCTGATGAGTACCTCCGTGGACCACTCCCTTCTGCAGGCCGTCCTTGTTGTCCGAAGTCAAAAGCAGTTCTATGATTCCACGGTCCTCCAAGGCCTGGGGGATACAAAGCACATGTCACAGTGAGCGCTCATTCTAAAGCTTCAGTGGTGTCACATAGCTAGGGACAAGGCAGTGTGGAGAGCAGCGGGAGAATCCAATTAAAGCATTTTCTGCAGTGGCCCACCTTGACTGTGCCTGCCAAATTCAGCAAATGAACCTGGCTTCCAGCTGCACAAGGGCCCAGGCTTCTGGGAACTGCGGCTTCACTTGCTTCTAAAGGTCTGGCCAGTTTGCTGCTCCCACACAGCCCACACAGAGGCTGGCTCTGGAGGCTGCTGTGCTGTCACCTGGCAACTGCCTTCTGGGCTCCAGGACAGAGCCCGCCTCTTCCATTCATGCACAGCATGCACAGACAGCTTGTCTTTCTCGCACTGAGCCGGTGTGGCCTTGGTCTGCAGCAAGGGCAAGCCTGGCCGGCTGTGCCTCAGCAGCACGCCGTGTGCACTGCCCATGCCCAGTGGAGTGAGAAGCACACCTGGGGCTGTCAGTCAGAGCATGAAGTGAGTACACACACTGCGTGAGAGGCTATCAGCATTTCTACCACTGAGACGGGTGCAGTGTATAGAGCAGTATCCACTAAGGAGCAGCCCTCTGCTAAATAAGCATTTTGTACACAATCTATTTCAGTCTTCACAGTTAATCCATCCACAATACAGATGAGGGGAGCTTGACAGGTCGCCGAGAAAAGGAGAGAGCTTGAGTCGACCCCAGAATCCATTCATGGCAAAGGCTCAGTTCTCTGCATGTGGGCACGTTGGGGGATTTTCCCCTAATTTTCCTTGCAAATCTTATGACAAGACTATTTACTTCAACTGAATTATTTTGGAAGTATAGAACACAGAGATAGCATCTAGCAGGAGCATAACATGTCAAATTCTGCATCCTGCTTAGAAAAGGGCTGATGGGGGTACAATCCTTAGGGATGACAGAGCAGAGGGTATTCACTTTGAAGCCGGGGGAGCTCTTTATCAAGAGCCCCGCACTGAACCCTCAGCAATTCACTCATTCTCTGACGCAGAACCTCCGCCTGGCTTCCTGTATCTATGCACACTGGAGCTCACAAGATTCATGCACTGCGTTGGCTCACAAGGGTTAAGTGTCTCCATTTTGCACACAATAAGCTAAGGCTCAGGAGGAGGGAAGGGAGCCTGCCTAGAGCCATGGAGCTTCCAGAGGACAGTGCCTGGGCATCAGGCCCGCAGCAGGAAAGCCAGGTCCTCAAAGAGCTGCGCTTGCCTCTCTGGCTCGATACACAGACCTCCTCCTCCGCAGGTGAGTCATCCTGGAACTGTGGCTGGGAGGCCCCAGGCCCAGAGGGAGTTGAGGGGAAGAGGCAGGGCTAGTCTGGAAGCCTGAGTCTGGACTGGGATCACTGTAGGTAATGCAAAGAGGAAGCAGAAACTGGAGGTGTGACCAGGCTGTGCCAGGCTGTCTGGCTGCCTGGCTGTGACCAGGCCTGACTTCGGGGCTGAACTCACCCCTCTCCAATTTGGGGAATGCCCTCGCCTCAGACAGTGTGTGCTCTTCAAACAAGCTATCTGCAGGAGAGAAGCTGGGGAACATGAGGGGTCTAGAGAATCTACGGGCTGGTGTGCTAGAGCCTCAGTCTGCAGGGAAGTAATCTGTAGATGGAAAATGGATCTGCAGGTAACAGTAAAAGAGATGCTGTGCGAGCCATTGAGGGCCAAGGCTAACATCACCCAGCCTCTCTGAGAAGGACTCAGCCCAGAGGACAGTGGATGTCTCCTCACTCAGTCCAACCTGGCTGAGGCCCAAGGGGACAAATGCCAGGGATCTAGCAAAGTCACTTATGGACAACTTACTGTAAATCTCACACAGTCCAGTCTGGAGGCCAGATATTCTTTCTAACCCTACTCAGAGAAGAGAAAAAGAAGGCTTAGAAAAATCAGGCATTTGCTCAAGGTCTTAGCTGCCATTCAGGAGAAGCCAGACCTGAATGTTAGCCCTGAGCTTCCCCAATCTCCTAGGTACTCCCACAGTTGCCCTCGACTCCCTCACACTGGAGGCCACCTCGGATTTTCACAGCACACAGTGTGCACATGGCCAGGGAAGAAGAATGTTTTAAGTCCCCAGATGAAGCAAAGCACAGCGTTAGCCCAGGGCTGGGATCAGGGCAGCTGCTCAGGACAACTTCCACAGACATCACCACTTGGCCCCAGCCCCTTGTACACACTGCAATCCCCAGTCAATGAAGATGAAGAAATGACCCTGCTGAAACCCTGCCAAACTAAATCAGAGGGGGAAACTCTGTCATTAGTAGATGCTGCTGGGAAGCACAGCAGTTCATAGGAGGAAGATAGCAGACTCACACAGCTCTACTTTTGTGTGACACAAAGACAACAACCAGACTGACTCTCACCTTCTTGATGTAAGGCATGTAAGCAGGGTCTCTGCTGTAGGAACCATATTCGTTCTCCACTTGGACAGCAATAATGGGCCCCCCATGCTTGTACTAAGGAGAAGAGATGAGATTTAGGAACTGAATTCCTGGAAGCCATGTCATCTCCATCCTTCACCCTGGCTCCAATTGCTAACAACATTTCCCTCTTGAAAAAGAGGCCTTCAAAGGTGTGGTGTATAATTTAGAGTGTTATCATTAAGTCAAGGGAGCAGGAAGAGCTGGCTCTGGTTCTCCTATGGAAACATCAAATAAGCAACTATAAACAACATCAAATAAACAACTACCAACCATTTGATCTGTGGAAACCCGGCAAAGATCTGAGCAATCAAGTGACCAATCAAGACAGAGCCACACATAAGAGCAAGGCTTACCCTTTCCTTCCCCTCCTCAATGTAGTGCCCCAAATCCCGGCTCCCTCTCTAGGATGGAAGGCGCTTATCTATGCTGTGTGAGCCACCTGCCTGTTAGTCACTCAGTTACCACCTGTGATTACATCTACCATCCTGGTACCACTGCACTTACGGTACACATAGGATTTGGTCCTATTTGTGGTTTCTGGCACTTTCTAGGAGACTCAAGATATATCCCCACCAACAAAGGGGAATGCCACAGAACAATACATTTACACATCACAGGTAGCGGATTTTGTGTTATGTGTATTCTCCACATTAAAAATAGAATAATTATACCCAGAAAGAAAGTCTCAAGTTCACTCTTTCCAAGCCTAAGAGTGTCCAGCTCTCAGAGTGACCCTCCCCTGGCCCCATCCTGCCTCCACCCAGTCTATAGCTCCGCCTGCTGGATCATTTCAGCAACTGCATCTTCCCTGCAAGTCCAGGCTGATGCCTTCCAAGGTTCTGGCTTCCTTCATTAGTAAGGCTGCCAGAGTTAGTAAACAAAACTACAGGACACATCTGAACTTACAGTGACTTTTATATAAACAATGAATAATTTTTGAAAAATGTAAGTATGCCTCATGCAATATCTGAGGTATATGTATACTTAAAAAATTATTCCTGGCTCATCTGAAATTCAAATTTCAGTGGATAACCTGTTTCATCTGGCAGTTCTCTTTGATTTATGTGTGCTGCAAAAATTTCAAACTATTAACTCAAGAGCAATTTTATTGATGTACTAATTTTTTATGGATGTGTTAATTTCTCAATGTCACTCTTCATGGTTTTATATAAGAAACCAAATTAATTATTCCCACTCCTGTTTTTTATTGCTTCCAATTATCACATGAAATATTAAGATACTTTCCCCCAAAAGAGTCATTTTGACAAATTCATTTTGAAAGGAAATAGGCATGTATTACCTTTCTGGTAACACAGGTAAGTGCCTAAAAGTCCTCAGGTGGAATTTTATAACTAACAAAGTCAAACTTGTGGCCAGGCCGTGTCACGCAAAAGAGAGTTTTCAATTCCCAGTCTTCCCACCTCCTCCTCTGCAGCCATGGCTCTGCCCCATATGAAGCAGGGTGTGTCCTCACACCTGTCTGCCCTTTTAGCATTGCTGAGACCCTAGGGAAGTGGGTCACTGTGTTAGCAAGAAGCACAGGTCCCAGGTCTTGAGAACTCACCTAGGATGCCACCACTTGAAGAAAGACAGGCAAAGACCAAGATCCATGTGCTCTTACCTGGAGCGGCACCACCCTGGACATCAGGTGGTCAAAGTAAAGGTCCACTGCCTCAGTGAAGCCCTTATAAGTGGTTCTCAGCTTCATGCCAGGGTCTTGGAGCAGCCAGCTTGGAAATAAAAGGGAGGGGCGGGGCACTGTTGTCAGGGTCTGGGGTTTTGCCTCAGCAGGCAAAAGTGCAGGAGAGGGGAACAACTCCGGAGAGCCAGGAGTAGGGATCATCTTCCCCACCACCTCCACTCTGCCAGAAGCTAAGACGCACCAGGACTCATGGGCCTTGGGCCACTTCTGCCTACTGCTGCCCACCACAGATAAGGCTTGGCACAAGCTCACTCCCAGCCTCACTGCTCCAGGCCCACTGCTGCCCAGCAGACTGGCAAAAGTGGGACTCAGTGTGTAGTTTTCAATCACTTACACTATAGTGCCCTTGCAAAAGGGTGAAACCAGGAAATTTAGAGGTCACTGGGCCTAGAGGACACAGGCGCCACTTTCCAGGTCACTCTAGACAGTGGGCCTGACACAGTCTGAGTGGCTGATTCCAGCAGGGATGGGCTCATTTGCAGAAGCCACATGACTCTCAGGAAGGCACAGTGCTTGCTCCCAGCCCAGCTGCAGAGACTACATACTTCTGGAGGAATAGCACGCAGCAGCAGGGCCTCGCTCCAAAGCTAGAGCCCAAGCCGCTCTATGTGGTCAAGAGAGCACATTTTCTAACACAGGACTCAGAGGCATCTCTTGCCCAGAGCAGAGTTGGAAAAGTACTAATCAATGTTGGCAAACACTGAAGAGGAAGTGGGGTGTCCCCACCTGACCCCATGTTTGGTGTCTACTCAAGCAGACCTGGTTCCTCGAGGGCACAGGGGCCCAGGGACCGGCTCACAACCAGGCAGGTGCCACACACTGCAGGGGTCTGAGGCCACAAAGCTCCTCCTGTTCTTGCTTAATATTGTTAAACCCTGTTGTCCTCCATGCCCCGCTCTGGCTGAGCCTAAGGAAATCGCTGACCGAGGCACACAGATCTCTAATCCACAGGGAGTGAGGGAGCTCTGACTGCGTCCAGAGCCTCATCCAGGGCACTGCGCCAGCTCAGAGAAGTGGCCTGGATAACGCAGAGACAGAGACGGAGGAGAAGCTGAGCCCCAGGGAAAAGTGGTCGCTCTGGAAACCAGCAAAAACAAAAGCGCTCAGCCATCTCTGTGGGGAGGCTCAGCCTTTTCCCCTCCAGTCCGAGGGCAAGGTGAGGCAGGGAAAACTTATTCCTGCTAGCAAGAACATCTCACTGTAAAATAAAATGGCGACACAGAGGATCATGAAGGGTGGCGTGGTCCTGGCGATTCCTGTCTGGCCTCCTCCAGCCACAGAATGCTCTACTGACCTCAGCAGAGACTCCACACACTTAGGGAGATTAGACCGTATGTGGTATTGAGAGTGAAACAGCAATAGCTTCTGCTATATTGTTATCAAAGTGCCAGGGTTTTAAAAGCATAATCCCTAAGAAATAGACAGGGCAGGTCTGATTTTTCCCATTTTGTAGTCAGGGAACAGAAGGCCAGGAAAGATAAGTCTGCTGCCCGGGCCCCCTCTCCACAGCTGGCCCAGAGGAAGGAAGTGCAGGCAATGGCCCACACCCTGCCACCACTCACCATGCACAGACCCACCAGGCTTTAACAGGCGGCCACTGTGACACTGGGCAACATGACTCCTTGTGGTTGCCACCTATCCTGATAAGGAAACTGAGTATAAAATAGAAACTGTCTGAAAATCAGACTAACTCAATACCTGTGAAGATTTTGCATTGGCGTCTAGATACATCCAGCCACCCTGGAAGCCCTCACAGCCCAGCTCACCTGGGCAAGCCCCCGAGGTCGACCTCAGCGCAGATGTAGGGACCTGGACGCAGAATCACCCACAGCCCAACCTCAGCAGCCAGCAGGACAAAGGCCCTGCGAGGGAAAGAAAGTCAGCAGCCTCATGATGGCCCAGGAGGGAGACTAGGGCCAGCTGCCCAGACCTCGGCCTCCTCCTCTCACAGCCATGGAGCCTGGGTGAGGGAGGGATAACCCCAGCTCAGCAGTGCAGGCAGCCTCTATTGCCTGGCTTTCCACTGGCTCCAGGAGCAGGTTACTCCACACAGCTCATCTGCTAGAGACAGGGCCTCCGACAGGACACAGGGAGTCCTAGCAGTGAACCTGGCCCAAAAAAACAGCCTTGCAAAACCGAGGAAAGCCTGTGCCTGGCTGGGTGACTGGGCTTCCCTGAAGAGGTGAATGGTACTTGGCCCTCTGGGATGTAGAGAAAAGAGGGGACCCAAGGCTGCCACTCAGCCCCAGGGTGACAGGGCCCTGCTGGGGGGCATCTGGGTACAGAGCCTCTCACGGTGTCCTGAGAATGAAGCTCCAGCCCCCAGCCCCCTGGGTAATCAAAGCTGAGAGGAGACATCCCAAGGGCTCTGACACCACCCCGAGCAGCCACCTCTCTGCCACCCTCCCTGGCCAGGCCCCAGAGCAGCAGCGGTACGTACTCTAGGTCCAGGTTCCCAGAGAAGTCGAATTTGCCTCTTTCTGGCTCATGGAGGTTCCAAGGAACATAGCTATGATAAAAGAGATAATCAAAGGCCAGACTTTGTCATCCATTCCACTTCAATTCTCAGAGCACCTTTTTAAATCAATAAAATACATTATAAAGGCCACAAATATGCTTCTCAGTGGCTTCAGGACTGGACCCAAGAACTAACTGATCACATCTTGGGGCCAGTGAGAATCCAGGGCGAGCCTCAGGGAAGAACATCTCAGCCCTCAGGAGGAGGAGGCAGCCAGATCTGGGCCCAGCATGAGCCATGGCACAGAAGTCAGGCTTGATGACACAGCTCACTGGCCAGTCGCATCCCTCTCTGAGAGAAACAGCAAAAGCAGAGGAGGGTAGGAAGAACCTCAGTGCCAAAGCACCCAGATTTCCAACATGCAGCAAAATGGAACTCTAAAGAAGAGAGAAGGACCAACAGGAAGCTGCTAAGAGGCAACCAAGAGGCACAGGGCAGAAACCGGGCATGTCAGTGATGGGCTCTAGCCTCCGTATCGCAGCTGGTCTCTATGGGAACCTGCCCCACTGTGAGCATATTCACAAGCGAAGGGAGTGGAGGCCTGCTGGCTCTCAGTTCAGACGTAAGGCTCCACACCGATGTGGGTACAGAGTGCCCCGTCTTGTGAAGGCTGAGTGCAAGCCCCGAGGTTCTTCCGAGAAGTCATCACATTCTTTCAACAATGTTTACACACTGAGGACTTCCTTATGACACAGGGCCCACACTCAAAGCCAGCCCTTAAACCACCTCAGAAAACTCATCTCCTCACTCTGTAATTACACATGTTTGTCTGATAACCATTTTATAGAGACAGAGGTACAGCCAAATATCTCTTGGCACTTTTGAAAAGAAGACTTTGGAAAAGATTAAGATTATAAATGATGAAGCCTACTTCCCCCTGTCATCTCTATCACATGCCGGCACGTGGAAGGAGAGCACAGCATAAGGGTCCCGAGAGGACGGCTGGGTGCTGTGGACACACGGCTGTTCAGACAGCTGCCCCAAGAGCACTGGGCTCATTGCTACAGAGATGGGGTGAGGCCCCGGACTGCTCGGGAGAGGGGGAAACAGCAGCATGTGCACCCTCTCCAGAGCACAGGCCATGCAAGGACAGGAGACAGAGAAAAGCCCCAGAGAACAAAGCATGCTGATGCCCCCAGTTTGGACTGATGCCTTCAATGAGGTGACAAAGTAAATTCCTATTGTTCAAACCACAAATAAAAAAGGAATAAATATGTCCGCACTTACCATCTCTGAATCACCTCCTACACCCACTCATCTTCCTCACTGTATTTTTTTTTTTTGCAAGCATCGCTGTTTTGGCTGCTCTAGACCAGTGATGGGAAGCTCTGAGTGGTTCCAGTGGCAACAAACAGCCTGCTCCAGCATGTGTGCTATAGGTTTGCCACCCTGGGTCTGGACCTATTGATTTAGGTCTTTTCATGTTTATCAATAAGGAGCTCTCCAAGGAGGAGGAAGGGAATTCTTACCCTGTAGACCTAAGCAGAGGACTCGGGCTGGATCTCCTTCCTATCCCTTTCCTCCTGCAGACACCTGGTGCCCCTGTTTGGCAAGCTGGCTTGGCAGCAGGGCAGGGCATGGCACTCACGTGGTGAGGGTATTCAAGCCACAGGCTTTCATCTTGAGCAAGCGGTCCCTCCAGTATTCCCTGGGCACACGGAAATAGTGGATGGAGCCCCCGAAGATCCAGAAGGCGGTATTCTCCAGCATAAAGTTTGGGCCCTTGGCCTGCAGCCCTAACCGCTGATGTCGAAGCCAGGGTGGAATCAAGGTGCTCCAGTTCAACCTGGAAATATAAAAGGCCTCTTGGAGCTGGGAGCTCCCTGTAGCAGCTAGCAGGATGCAGAGAGAACAGCTTCCTCACCCCTGCACAGGCCTACAGCCTTCCTCTCTGCAGAAGGACGAGCTCCCACCCTCTGACTTAGCCAAACCTTGGAAGAAGTGTTTCTTTGGCATCACTCCCAGAGCTGGACCCGGCTGCATGGGGGGAGCAAGCTGGTGCAGTCAGGAACAAGACAAACACAATGCTCAACATGGAGACACACGTGCTACAAGAAGAGAGGATGAGGTGGGGTTACGCTACTGGGGAAGGGCTGCTCTCTAGAGCCGGGACTCGGGAGCAGCTGCAGCAGCTCCCACCATGGCCAGCTGTTCTAAACACAAAAGCAGCAGCTACTGAAAACAGTACCTATGAGCCCTCTCCTGGGCACAGCTATCAGGTGTGGGTGTGAGATGCCAGTACCTAGAAAGATGGTCTAAGTTAAACATGGTCAATTGTCAATTCATTAACAAGATTTCCAGGTCTCAATAACATTCGAAGTTCAATCATAGGCAAAAAGTGACCATAGTACGCCTGAGGCTGGCCCAGGGGGCATCACTCCCAGTTACTTCCACCCTGAAAGCCAAGAGGGAAAACTAGCAGTGGCAGTTTTGGGGCTGGAAATTTTCAGCATGTGAGTTAGGAAAGTTGGAGGTGAGAACAAGAGTATGACAGTCTTGGGGAAGAGTGTGTTTTGGCGGTGTCTTTCTCCTCTCCCTTTCCTTATAGCTCCAGACACTGGAGGGTACATTGCTGGGCAGGGATCCCTGGTGTATGAAGTCCCATGGCCCGCCTTTGAGAGCCCTCATAGCCACAGACAGAGGAACAGGGTGCCAAGAGGTTGACATTGCCTGGGCATTACCAGCCACTTGGAAGTTTCCCGAGGCTGCTCATGGACAAGGAGAATTATCTTTCATCTGCTTCCCCTACTTCTCACAGCTTCCAGCCTTGCCACACACCTGCTTCTGTTGGGTCATCTGTGGATAACCCAGGACTTAATCATTTTTTCCTTTCTTTAAAGACAAAAGTTCTGTTCCAAGTGACTTGCAGGTGAAACTTCAGGACTCAGCTCTTCTGAAAGACCTACCTGGGGAGGGAAGTCAGGTGCGACTTCTGGAAGAGGGAGACCTGGGCGTGGATCTCTGGATGGTGCTGTCACCGGGGTTACAACCCCAGCTCTGTGAAAATGCCTTCCTGTCTGTGCAAAATGGACACAAAGGCTGGTATGACAGTCAGGTAGAAAGAGATACTCTGTGATGTGCAGTGAAGGAGTTTACCACTATTTGAAATGATTTTAGGTGGGTGTACTTTTGCATACTAGGGTACAGTAATGCTAAGTTTCATGTCCTAATGTACAGTAACTCTATCCTCTCCATTTCCTTTTTTTAGCACACAATGTTTTGTGTGATAGATTTTATACAAGGCTATCTTTGTGTAATTTCTAAACATTTATAATAAAAGATTCTATACACGGAAATCCAATAAGACCAACTCAGTCCCGGGCCGGGGAGTTATCTCAGTGGTTCCGGCGCCTGTCTTGCAAACGCAAGGGCCAGGGTTCAATCCCCAGTAACCACATACCATACTGGGCATGGGGACTCATACCCAGCAGCAACCAGTACCACATACCACAGTGCCGGGCGTGGTGGCTCCCGCCTGTAATCCCAGCACTTGGGAGGCAGAGGCAGGAGGATTGCTGTGATGTGAGTTGGAGGCTGAGCTCAGGGCCAGCCTGAACCACAAAGTGAGACCCTGTCAAAAAAAATTTTAAAAATAAAGAAGCTGGCTATTAGCACATTTTTAATTCTGGAGAATTCACCTGCTCTCTTCCTGGAAATTTTCTGGAAGCTAACTAGCCAAAGCTGACAAGAACTCAGTCAAAAGAATGAAATCAGTAAGAAAATAAGTACGGTAAGTGTTGGGTTTCTCCAGGAAATACACTGCAAAGAAGGAGAAGATGTACATAGAGCTGCCCGTATCAAATGATGAAGAGCCCCACAAATGGTTATTAATGCTAATCATGATTATTAACACTAATGATCATCCTTGAGAATGCCCTCATAATTCCCTGGTAATTAACTCAGTAATATAGGAAATATCAATAGGATGGTTGCGTCCAGCTGGTTTAAAAGTCTGAGGCCTCTGCTCCTAAGCCAGGCTGAGGCCTAGGAGCTGAGCAAGCCCAAGGGAGCACAGGCCTTGGACAGCTTTGTGTGACCAGCAGTTCACTCACAGTCCCAGTATCCTGGAAGAAGCCAGGATCGCCCGCTTTCCATGGGGCAGGAGCTCATAGATCACTTCCGGAATTTCTGCTGCTTTCCTCTCAGGGTCATTTTTGGGAAGGGATTCTTACTCCCAGGAAACACTGGACAAGGTGCCCCCTGGCACCCCTCTGGGCCATGCTCTGCCCTCCTGAGGAAAGGGCTGGCCTGGGAAGTCAGGCCACATGCGGACTGGGTTCTCCCAGCCTGCAGTGGCACACAGGCCTGAGAACCAGGCCAAGAGGAATACTTTGATGTAGAGGAGTTCAGGGCACAGTCAGGCAGAAGAAGGCTTGTTCCTTTCTTAGTCCTCATACTACACCCCACAGCATGCAGGGAACAGGGCTGGCATTTGTGAGGGTCAAAATATCCCTGATCTGACACTTCAGAAGAACAACACTGGCAAGTAAACTGGACTTCCCAAGAGTCTAACTGAACCAGGATCTCCAGAGTGTTAAGGTGAAATCTGCAACCCAGACTCACTCAGTGAGGCAGTCTGTGTGGGATGCTCTGGGAGCAGTGCCTCCTCGGGAGTCAGCAGTTCACTCCATCACAGAGGCAGTACCTACTCAGTCCCGTGGTGCTGTGATGCTGCAGGTTTGCGGTGGAAGAACTTCGCTTTGGTAGTTCCATAAATAGGAAAATTATCATACCACAGCCCAGGCAGAAGTAGAAAACAGTTAAATAACTCAAAAGGGCTCTATGCTCAATAACAAGCCTTTAACTTGGAGAAGTTCTGCAAGTCTAAGCAGAATGACTTCGTGAAATAGGAAAAAGGAACAGATAGCATATTTCTTCAAAATTTTATTGAGCTGGGCATGGTGATGTATGCCTGTAATCCCAGCATTCTGAGAGGCTGAGGCAGGGAGATCACAAGCTTGAGTCTAGCCTCAGTGACTTGGCAATTTGGCCAAAACAACTCAAAATAAAAAATGTTTAAAGGTTCAGGGATGCAGCTCCATGCAAAGGCCCAAACTCAGCCCCAGTACTGAAGACAGAGGTGACAGCTTCTCATGGAATTTATCTATAATAAATAAGAGACACGCTAGTTCACAGGAGACCCAAGGAATCTATATTGCCTGCCACAAATTAACAGGATTTCCTTCCTGAGACTCCCTTACTCTGGCCCAACAGAAATGGAATGGGCAGCTCTAGAAAGGTCTATCGAGATTGAAGTGAATATATATTATGGTCAGCAGTTCTACTTATAGAAAAAGCCAACAAATACTCTTCTCAACTTTGTTTACTTCAGTAACTGAAAAACTGCAAGCCAGCAGTTCTGGATGGGACAGTACTGTTTCCATAAATTATGTATCTTCTGGGAGAGAAGGGACAGATACTGGTAATCACTTCTGCAGAAAGGAGGGGACAGGTACCAGGCTCCAAGAGTGGAAGTTTCCTTCCACTGGGTCCTTTCTCCTTGGATAGCCACTGCAATCATTTATTACCTACTCACGAGTTATATTTGTAAGGACGATGCCATTTGTTCCTGAAAGAAGCAAACTCGTGCTCCGCTGAGTGTCTGAGGCTAGAAGCAGGACCAACTGGGAGCCTCCAGTAGCTGACACCAGCCCAGAGACATCTGCTTCCTCCCCCAGAACCCCAAGAAATTCTGCCCTTCTGTCCTCCAGGAAGTCAGATGGAAGGAGAACTCTTTCTCACTATGGTCTTCATTATTCAGGGCAGTTGCTTTAAGTGGAAGTTAGAAGTGCATGGAAAGGAAGCAGCAAAGGGCCACACCAGGAGAGCCCCTCTTCCTCTGCAGCCGGGGAGGGAGGGCAGCAGCAGTGCCAGGACTCCAGAGCGCCTTTCGGGTACTAATGTTTTAAGAACTTGCTCGCCAACTCCAGCATCTCCTGAATTCCCCCACAGAGCACTGTGAAAGGTGATGCAGTAGAACTCTGAGCCATTTCTTCAAAGACTGAGTGCCTTTATTTCATCTGCTACATCCTCCACCTAAGGGGACAACATTTTGGCCAACCTGCTGCTATTTCTGCTACCAAGGCTCTGCAACTCTTTACTCTCAATCTTCTTGGCAGCCAAGACTTTTAAATCACAAAAACCATCAAAGTCACTGCTCTCAGAAAGTCTGGTTTCCTGGGGTGGATGGCCAGCATAATCAGGTGAGAATCCCAGAGCTAACTCCATCATCCCCACTCACCACCGGTGGTACAGACACCTCTCACACTGGAAGCATCACCACCAGAGGGTGAAAGGGACAGCATTTAAAGAGTTTGAACATTCCTGGGACTGACTCAGCTGTCAAGCAGAGTGGAGACTCGGAGAGGTAAAGCTCATAAAGTCAACAACCTCACAGCAGCTTAGGAAGGAGACGATTCATCTGCATAGCTTCAGAAGATGGTCTATGGTCAATCTGCACTGCTAACTTTTGCCACCTTTACCAAGGAGGAGTTCAAAAGATTCTCCCCTTTTCTCTCCTACAAGGAGCTCTGGGTCAGAATTCTAAACAGCGGCAGGGCAGAAACAGTGAGTGCAACCGAGCTCCAAAAGGAAACACTCCCAGCTGGTAGGGACAGTGCTGGCTACCTGAGGGTGGCTTTCCCTCCTTGCCATTTCTGCTAGGTAAGATCTCAAGTATGAGAGATGCAGGGTTGACTGAGTTATTGCTCAGTGATGCATTTATATTAAGGAAAACAACCATCCTGGAAACCAGGCCTTGATCCTATCGAGCAGACATTCTTGGGTTCATGGAGTAGAAGAGGAACAAGAAGGAAAAGCAGCTTGCTTAAAGGAATGCTGGACACATGTATCTCAAAACAGCACGCTGAGTGAAGAAAGCCAAACCATGACAACCATAACCAAAAGAGTCCACACTTTAGGCTGCACTTCCGGAAGACCCTTGAGATGAATGTGGCAGCAGAAAGAAACTGATCAGTGCTTTACTTGGAGGGGAGGGGAGGGATGAGTAGGAGGGAGGGCTGACAAGGGAGTAAAAAAATTGGGGGCCAATGGATATTTTCACTATCTTAAAAGTGATGGTAAGTCCTCAGCTTATCAAACATTTTATGTTACGTATCAAAACTTACCAAACTTTACATCTTAACTACATACAATGACATGACAACTACACTTCAATAAATACGGCATTTTAGGAAGACTGCTGTTCAAGATTAAAAGACTAAGGTTGAAATTCTCCCTACAAGCCTACCTGGCCCTTCTGCTTCTTAGCTTCTATACAATCAAGCCATTGTGATTGATCACAAATCAACCCATGGGAAACTCTGTAAAAAAAGAAGTGCTGCAGCCGAACCCCTGCCTCCCCAGCTCCCTCCAAATACCTCATTCGGGGTCCAGGAGCAGGGCAGGTCCTGACAGCGGCTCTACAGAGCTGTGAGCTGAGGAGCCAGCTTCCATGTGACCTGCATTCCACAGGCAGCACAGACACCCCAACAACATCAGGGAGAGGCCACCACCTACCACTCACTTAGTGGCCCAGTCACAGCTGAGCCAGGGCGGGAAAGGGAAACACAGCCTGACTTCCTCTGGGCTCCAGTACTATGAGAGTAATCACAATTGTTGGTGTGCAAACCAAATCATGCAGGAGAAACCAGAAGTCACCCAGGCAGTGAGACAGCCAAGACACGCATTCTAAAGGGCCCTCGCTTGGCCTTGAGCTCAGCCCACAGCTGTGCCGGCCGGGCTCATCTGCTGAGAAAGAAGGGGTGATGACAGATGGCAGCAGCAGCTTACTTCTCACATCAAACCTATTTCCCAAGCCTGAGTCACAGCTCTTTACTCTTTGTTGCCATTCCCAAGACCACATGTCAGGCCCGCACCTGACTCCTACGGTGGCCACCTCAGCAAGGTGGGGACATGTTTAAGTCACCCACAACGAGCCTCACAGGGCTTGTCACTGCCCTGTTGGACAACACCCAGCCTCCTTCCCACATCTCTTCCGGGGGATTATCACCCAGGTGTGTTTCCTGGCCTGTCTCAGCCCTTTGGCATGGCCCTCACAGCGACTTGTCTAGGAGGCCTGTGAAGGCAGCTACTCTGGATCAAAAACAGCGCACACACGTACCTGCTCCCCTCTGGAGCCCCGGCTCCTTGACACCGTGCTGTGCCAGACGCTCCTGCCCCTGCCCTGGCTCTCTGGAGAGTTACATCAGCCTGGCTTCTCAGAGGCTGAGATCCTACCAGAGCAATGGGTTAAAGCCCAGATGGGAAAAGTCTCCGAACAACTGAAAAATGAAATGCCTCCTGAGTTTTCCAGGCCTCAGAGTGAGGAAAAAACCAGTTTCTTCTCCCAAGCAGTATTTACATGGCACCCTCACAAATTCAGAAACAAACAGGAATGTAAATCATGGAAAGGTGTAAGTGAGAGTTTCTACCTGTACTCTTAGGGCAGCAAAAATCTTTATTTCCATCAAAAATATCTATCTCCCCAGAAGTTTGGGGAAATGAAGAAGGAAGATGGAAAAGCAGCAGAGAGGGGGGGCGTGTTCCTGTCCCCAGTTCCAGTGGCCCAGCCTTTCCCTCCTCAGCAATGGTTCTGCTCAATGTCTCTCCTGCTAGGCTGCTGCCCAGGACCCAGGAGGTTTTGAATATGGAAAGTGCCTGGCATCGACCTAAATGATCAGGGCAGCAAGTCCTATAAATAGACATGGTTTAGAAAACTCTGGCATCCGGCACCCAGGAAACGTTCACTTGTCCAGGCAGTGGGTAAACCCTTCTACCCCTGAACCCCACCATAAGGCAAAATAGCATTTGTGGCTGGAAAAGGAGTGACCCAGGGAGCCCCTGGTTCATGGGAAGCAGAGGCAGCTATTAATCAACACTAGCAAGACACAAGCAACCAGAGGCGGAGGACCGGAGCCCGGAGAGGGGTATCAGTCCAACTAAACCAACTGTCACTGGCATGGAGCGGCGGCCCTCTGAAGGCACAGACACCCTGCCGGCTTGGGAGGGAATGGGGGTTTCGCAGCGGGCAGGAGGGAGTCAGGCAGGCAGTGGCAGGCAGTAACGGGTTGCAAGTAAGGAACACCTGCCGGGGACCTTCCCAGAGCACAGGAGCATCCCCTGGTGCACAGTGCCACGGCGACGCAGGGCCCGAGGGCGGGAAGGTGCACGCACAGACGCCAGGGAGTTGGCATGGCCAGTGCACCCCAGGCCTGCACCTGCAGGCGGGACTCCCCGCGAACTAGGGCTTCGCTGCGCTGCTGGGCAAGAGCCGACGTCCAGGGCTGGGCTGTGCAGTCCCGCAGGTGGCGGGTGGCGCTCTCTCACCTGCGGAGCACCAGGAAGCTCAGAAGGACCAGCAGCAGGAGTCCGAGGGCGCGGCCCGGCCTCCGCCGGAGGCTCCACGTGCTCATCCCGCCTGGGCTGCGCTCCGGTGAAGGGATCCCTCCAGCTGGCACCGGAGCGCACGGGAGCCCTGGCACTGGGGGCGGGGCCCCGCGCGCGTCGCCCAGGCAACCGGCCGCGGCCTGCTTGGCCCGCTGGCGCCCATTGGCCAAGGATCCAGCCGGGGGCGGGGAGGAGCTGGGGTGGGGCGAGGCTGGAGAAGAGTCGGGGCAGAGGCGGGGCCGGGTCCGCGGGCAGCAGGTCTTTGCAGCTTCCCGGTGGCTGCCGGTTGTTTCAGCTTTTCCTTGCCTCCTCCCTCCCCACCCCTAGTGGCGGAGACACTTGGACCTGCAGAAGGTCTTTCGCGCACCCAAGAGGCGGCGGCGGAGCGTAGAACTATTGGCCAGGCGTTCCCGAGCCCTTGCACGCCTGTCCTGTAAGGAACAAAGTCGCTCCCCTGGATGTCACAAGGAAACAAAAAGGTCCTGTCAGAGAGAGACAACAAAACCTTTTAAAACAATTCTAATTTTGAAGGAAATTGTTGAAGTCACAATTCATCTTGTGAAAGCCAGGCCGCTGTAGACTTTATCTTCCTCATAGTTACGTTTGAGTTTGGAGTGTGATCAGCCAGGAGGTCGCAGCCGCTGAGGGGCTTATTCTGCTCTGGCTCCCAGGACTTTCGAGTTTTTGTTTTGAAAAAATCCAGGTAAAATTGCCACATTTTAAGAAATGATTAATGTAATTACTCTGCAGTGGAGTCACGTCCCAAGGGTGAAATGTATGTTTTTTAGCAGTCATAATGATATTTTAGGGGCCCAAATGATTTCTCAGAGCATCAAGATTTTTAGATCAGGGCCGGGGAGTTAGCTCAGTGGTTCCGGCGCCTGTCTTGCAAGCGCAAGGGCCCAGGTTCGATTCCCCGGTAACCACATAACAATACTGGGTGTGGAGACCCACACCCAGCAGCAACCAGTACCACATACCACAGTGCCGGGCATGGTGGCTCACGCCTGTAATCCCAGCACT